>JBBPBX010092932.1:0-13643 GCA_038048925.1 Garcialebias charrua
AGGATGCACCATGATAGACAACATCCAACATCTGCAGGATGCACCATGATAGACAACATCCAACATCTGCAGGATGCACCATGATAGACAACATCCAACATCTGCAGGATGCACCATGATAGACAACATCCAACATCTGCAGGATGCACCATGATAGACAACATCCAACATCTGCAGGATGCACCATGATAGACAACATCCAACATCTGCAGGATGCACCATGATAGACAACATCCAACATCTGCAGGATGCACCATGATAGACAACATCCAACATCTGCAGGATGCACCATGATAGACAACATCCAACATCTGCAGGATGCACCATGATAGACAACATCCAACATCTGCAGGATGCACCATGATAGACAACATCCAACATCTGCAGGATGCACCATGATAGACAACATCCAACATCTGCAGGATGCACCATGATAGACAACATCCAACATCTGCAGGATGCACCATGATAGACAACATCCAACATCTGCAGGATGCACCATGATAGACAACATCCAACATCTGCAGGGTGCACCATGATAGACAACATCCAACATCTGCAGGATGCACCATGATAGACAACATCCAACATCTGCAGGATGCACCATGATAGACAACATCCAACATCTGCAGGGTGCACCATGATAGACAACATCCAACATCTGCAGGGTGCACCATGATAGACAACATCCAACATCTGCAGGATGCACCATGATAGACAACATCCAACATCTGCAGGATGCACCATGATAGACAACATCCAACATCTGCAGGATGCACCATGATAGACAACATCCAACATCTGCAGGATGCACCATGATAGACAACATCCAACATCTGCAGGATGCACCATGATAGACAACATCCAACATCTGCAGGGTGCACCATGATAGACAACATCCAACATCTGCAGGATGCACCATGATAGACAACATCCAACATCTGCAGGGTGCACCATGATAGACAACATCCAACATCTGCAGGATGCACCATGATAGACAACATCCAACATCTGCAGGGTGCACCATGATAGACAACATCCAACATCTGCAGGATGCACCATGATAGACAACATCCAACATCTGCAGGGTGCACCATGATAGACAACATCCAACATCTGCAGGATGCACCATGATAGACAACATCCAACATCTGCAGGGTGCACCATGATAGACAACATCCAACATCTGCAGGATGCACCATGATAGACAACATCCAACATCTGCAGGATGCACCATGATAGACAACATCCAACATCTGCAGGATGCACCATGATAGACAACATCCAACATCTGCAGGATGCACCATGATAGACAACATCCAACATCTGCAGGATGCACCATGATAGACAACATCCAACATCTGCAGGATGCACCATGATAGACAACATCCAACATCTGCAGGATGCACCATGATAGACAACATCCAACATCTGCAGGATGCACCATGATAGACAACATCCAACATCTGCAGGATGCACCATGATAGACAACATCCAACATCTGCAGGATGCACCATGATAGACAACATCCAACATCTGCAGGGTGCACCATGATAGACAACATCCAACATCTGCAGGATGCACCATGATAGACAACATCCAACATCTGCAGGATGCACCATGATAGACAACATCCAACATCTGCAGGGTGCACCATGATAGACAACATCCAACATCTGCAGGATGCACCATGATAGACAACATCCAACATCTGCAGGATGCACCATGATAGACAACATCCAACATCTGCAGGATGCACCATGATAGACAACATCCAACATCTGCAGGATGCACCATGATAGACAACATCCAACATCTGCAGGATGCACCATGATAGACAACATCCAACATCTGCAGGATGCTCCATGATAGACAACATCCAACATCTGCAGGATGCTCCATGATAGACAACATCCAACATCTGCAGGATGCACCATGATAGACAACATCCAACATCTGCAGGATGCTCCATGATAGACAACATCCAACATCTGCAGGATGCACCATGATAGACAACATCCAACATCTGCAGGATGCACCATGATAGACAACATCCAACATCCGCAGGGTGCTTGTAGGAGCATTCATGTAGAGAATGTCACCGTAATCAATGGAGGGAAGGAAAGTCACAGATACAAGGCGTTTCCTAACATTCAGTGATAGACATGATCTGTTTCTGAAAAAGAAACCCAGTTTAACTTTCAGTTTCTTCACTAGGTTTTCCACGTGGAGTTTAAAAGAGAGATGTGAATCGATCAGGATACCCAGATATTTATAGGAATCAACAAACTCAATAGGGACACCATTTGAAGATAAAATCAGAGGAGGATCTGCTGGAACCGCCTTCCTATTTGAAAAAAACATCCCTTTTGTTTTATCAGCATTTAGGACAAGTTTGAGACGGAACAAATCTGACTGGATGATGTCAAAAGCGGATTGTAGTAACTGGAAAGCCTTAGCTACTGTTTTAGCTCGGCAATAAACAACTGTATCATCAGCATAGAAATGTAAGGATGCATCAGGGATGCAGTGACCTACATTAGCTATGTAGATTGTAAAGGGAGAAACGACTCTCCACCAGTTGCCAGAAGAAGAAGCTAGTTCTAGTTCCTCCTGCTTCTCTAGTTCTTCCTGCTTCACTAGTTCCTCCTGCTTCTCTAGTTCCTCCTGCTTCTCTAGTTCTTCCTGCTTCTCTAGTTCCTCCTGCTTCTCTAGTTCCTCCTGCTTCTCTAGTTCCTCCTGCTTCTCTAGTTCCTCCTGCTTCTCTAGTTCCTCCTGCTTCTCTAGTTCCTCCTGCTTCTCTAGTTCCTCCTGCTTCTCTAGTTCCTCCTGCTTCTCTAGTTCCTCCTGCTTCTCTAGTTCCTCCTGCTTCTCTAGTTCCTCCTGCTTCTCTAGTTCCTCCTGCTTCTCTAGTTCCTCCTGCTTCTCTAGTTCCTCCTGCTTCTCTAGTTCCTCCTGCTTCTCTAGTTCCTCCTGCTTCTCTAGTTCCTCCTGCTTCTCTAGTTCCTCCTGCTTCTCTAGTTCCTCCTGCTTCTCTAGTTCCTCCTGCTTCTCTAGTTCCTCCTGCTTCTCTAGTTCCTCCTGCTTCTCTAGTTCCTCCTGCTTCTCTAGTTCCTCCTGCTTCACTAGTTCCTCCTGCTTCACTAGTTCCTCCTGCTTCTCTAGTTCCTCCTGCTTCTCTAGTTCCTCCTGCTTCTCTAGTTCCTCCTGCTTCTCTAGTTCCTCCTGCTTCTCTAGTTCCTCCTGCTTCTCTAGTTCCTCCTGCTTCTCTAGTTCCTCCTGCTTCTCTAGTTCCTCCTGCTTCACTAGTTCCTCCTGCTTCTCTAGTTCCTCCTGCTTCACTAGTTCCTCCTGCTTCACTAGTTCCTCCTGCTTCTCTAGTTCCTCCTGCTTCTCTAGTTCCTCCTGCTTCACTAGTTCCTCCTGCTTCTCTAGTTCCTCCTGCTTCACTAGTTCCTCCTGCTTCACTAGTTCCTCCTGCTTCACTAGTTCCTCCTGCTTCTCTAGTTCCTCCTGCTTCTCTAGTTCCTCCTGCTTCACTAGTTCCTCCTGCTTCTCTAGTTCCTCCTGCTTCACTAGTTCCTCCTGCTTCTCTAGTTCCTCCTGCTTCTCTAGTTCCTCCTGCTTCTCTAGTTCCTCCTGCTTCTCTAGTTCCTCCTGCTTCACTAGTTCCTCCTGCTTCTCTAGTTCCTCCTGCTTCTCTAGTTCCTCCTGCTTCTCTAGTTCCTCCTGCTTCTCTAGTTCCTCCTGCTTCTCTAGTTCCTCCTGCTTCTCTAGTTCCTCCTGCTTCTCTAGTTCCTCCTGCTTCTCTAGTTCCTCCTGCTTCTCTAGTTCCTCCTGCTTCACTAGTTCCTCCTGCTTCTCTAGTTCCTCCTGCTTCTCTAGTTCCTCCTGCTTCTCTAGTTCCTCCTGCTTCTCTAGTTCCTCCTGCTTCTCTAGTTCCTCCTGCTTCTCTAGTTCCTCCTGCTTCTCTAGTTCCTCCTGCTTCACTAGTTCCTCCTGCTTCTCTAGTTCCTCCTGCTTCACTAGTTCCTCCTGCTTCTCTAGTTCCTCCTGCTTCACTAGTTCCTCCTGCTTCTCTAGTTCCTCCTGCTTCTCTAGTTCCTCCTGCTTCTCTAGTTCCTCCTGCTTCACTAGTTCCTCCTGCTTCTCTAGTTCCTCCTGCTTCTCTAGTTCCTCCTGCTTCTCTAGTTCCTCCTGCTTCTCTAGTTCCTCCTGCTTCTCTAGTTCCTCCTGCTTCTCTAGTTCCTCCTGCTTCTCTAGTTCCTCCTGCTTCTCTAGTTCCTCCTGCTTCTCTAGTTCCTCCTGCTTCTCTAGTTCCTCCTGCTTCTCTAGTTCCTCCTGCTTCACTAGTTCCTCCTGCTTCTCTAGTTCCTCCTGCTTCACTAGTTCCTCCTGCTTCTCTAGTTCCTCCTGCTTCACTAGTTCCTCCTGCTTCTCTAGTTCCTCCTGCTTCTCTAGTTCCTCCTGCTTCTCTAGTTCCTCCTGCTTCTCTAGTTCCTCCTGCTTCTCTAGTTCCTCCTGCTTCTCTAGTTCCTCCTGCTTCTCTAGTTCCTCCTGCTTCTCTAGTTCCTCCTGCTTCTCTAGTTCCTCCTGCTTCTCTAGTTCCTCCTGCTTCTCTAGTTCCTCCTGCTTCACTAGTTCCTCCTGCTTCTCTAGTTCCTCCTGCTTCTCTAGTTCCTCCTGCTTCTCTAGTTCCTCCTGCTTCTCTAGTTCCTCCTGCTTCTCTAGTTCCTCCTGCTTCTCTAGTTCCTCCTGCTTCTCTAGTTCCTCCTGCTTCTCTAGTTCCTCCTGCTTCACTAGTTCCTCCTGCTTCTCTAGTTCCTCCTGCTTCTCTAGTTCCTCCTGCTTCTCTAGTTCCTCCTGCTTCTCTAGTTCCTCCTGCTTCTCTAGTTCCTCCTGCTTCTCTAGTTCCTCCTGCTTCTCTAGTTCCTCCTGCTTCTCTAGTTCCTCCTGCTTCTCTAGTTCCTCCTGCTTCTCTAGTTCCTCCTGCTTCTCTAGTTCCTCCTGCTTCTCTAGTTCCTCCTGCTTCTCTAGTTCCTCCTGCTTCACTAGTTCCTCCTGCTTCTCTAGTTCCTCCTGCTTCACTAGTTCCTCCTGCTTCTCTAGTTCCTCCTGCTTCTACTAGTTCCTCCTGCTTCTCTAGTTCCTCCTGCTTCTCTAGTTCCTCCTGCTTCTCTAGTTCCTCCTGCTTCTCTAGTTCCTCCTGCTTCTCTAGTTCCTCCTGCTTCTCTAGTTCCTCCTGCTTCACTAGTTCCTCCTGCTTCTCTAGTTCCTCCTGCTTCTCTAGTTCCTCCTGCTTCTCTAGTTCCTCGTGCTTCTGTGCAGTCTCTTCTCTGTAACCACCTTCATGTTTTTTCTCTTCTTGGTCATTATTTTCTGTTTCCTCTATGAAACATCATTTCTTTGACATCCTTCTGATTACTTTGTACTGACACCCCCATGCCTCCTTGGTTAAAATCCCTTACTTTGTGTCAGTCACTTCCAATTATCGCTTATTTTTGCTCCTCTTCTGTGATGTGCTTCATCTTTCTGCATCCTGTTGAATCTCCTCAGCTGGTGCTTGTTAGTGGTCGAGCTGGAGTACAACGAGGATGACGACGTGTGTTCTGTTTGGTGAATTCTGCTCTGATCCACTGATCTGGTGTCTCTGGTAATGGAACAGCTGTCGGTGCAGCTGCAGTTGGCCCGATCAGAGCAAAGCTGCTGGTCATTAGAACTCTTCTGTTTGGATCTGACAGGTTCATTCCTCATGGGACTTCTGTTTGCAGTAGAGAATGTGAAGACAGCTGCAAAACGTTCTGTACGAGTTAAGGTAAAGGTGGTTTTATGGTTTTATAGTTTATCTGCGTCTCTTTGGTGTTTATTGCAAAACAAAATCTGTTTGATGCTTCTCTTACTGTAGACTGCATGAATTAAGAGGAGTTAAGGAAGTTCAGTAGGAAATCTGAATTTCAAACAAGCTTATTGTGGTGTGTGTTGCTGTGATGAGATGTGGTTCAACAAGCTTTAAGTCTCATTCGTCTACACACATTTATACTGATGTAGCAATAAGATGGGATGTGAGATGGAGGAAGAAGAGTGACACTTTCTCATCCCCTTCACTACATTAGTTTTGTTTCTTTAGCTCTTGTTAAAGTTTGTCACCAGTTGATCAGTTTACTGACCATCAACAACTTGTTCACCCTTTAATGATCAAAATCAGTCACTGAAGTAGAATCAGTTAATTACAGGGAGTTTTATATCATAACACGTGAATATTCATCTGAATGAAGAGACCAAAGTTGTCTTTGAAATTTTATTACACAAATAATCAAATCAAAAATCAACAACAATAATAAACAAATAATAATAATTGATCAATCATAGCTTTATTATCTTATCTAAGGCAAAATTGACTCTTTCAGCAGGAATTATTTTGGTTGTATGCATGCATGAATTTAGACAAAGTTTGGTTATTTTAACAAATAGTTACTTTGTATTTTTGGTTGAAAGAAGTTGTTTAATCTGATCAGTTTAAGTCATTTATCATCACTGCCAAGGCGAACTGCTTTTTACACAAAGAGACTTTGTGTAAAACAACAGCTCTGAGGATTTTTATATTCAACCTTTATTTAAACAGATAAATCACATTGAGCCTTGAAGACTCATTTACAAGTGAGATCTGTTGGACAGACAATAAAAGTGGTGAAAAATTACACATAGGGTTTGGAGACAAAAAATCCCTAACACATTTTTGACCTCTGTCTGAAGGTCAAAAATGTGTTAATGAAAAAATCTTGCACATAATGACGCCAACATTACGCAGAGGGCGATGGGGAGGGGACTCATTGGTGGTTGCATGCCAGCCCTTAATGCAGAGTTCAGATAGAATCACTCAGTTCATGGAGATCTGTGCACATTCGTGGAGGGGGGGGGCTGCAGAGGACGGTCAGAGACGAGTCCTGAAATGACGACAGAATGTTTATTCAGCTGGGCTCCTCTGAAAAGTCTGTGGAATTCCTCAGTAGAAGAGTTGGGAGGGTGAGAGCGTCAGGTTTACAAAACTTCTCAGGCTAGTTGAGATAAGACGGCCTGTCAGGGAGCCAAATTTCTATAAAGATGATTGTCTTGGGAACAGGCAGAACTTTAATGACATCTACCTTCAGTCTGTGCCGTCCACTCGCTTCAGAAATGTCCAACAAATTAAAATGACCACTCCAATGGAACGTGCCTCAAAAAATCCCCGAGATCTAATCCATTCTGCCAAAAGTCTGGATTCTCGAGACATGAACCAAACCATCAAGTAAGACAGGCAGCCTGACCAGGTCCAGATTTGCTGCCAATGTCTTCCTTGTTTGTTGATAGACCAGGAACCAGCCAAATCCAATTCCTGGCCCCCATGCTGCCTTGCGTAAATTATGGGTACAACTTTTGGTGTCTGATAGGAAGTTGCACCCATAATAATTTATACAGTAGAGCCCCAGGAATGTGGATAGTCATGAATACAAACCTCCAGTGAATCAGTGAGATGGTTTGTTATAACATGTTGGTTATTTTAACTAACAACAGTTTTCTTTCCTCTTCTTTCTAGAATTTAATTCCAACTTTCTGCCTCTTCTGATAAATTCATCCTTTGGCCACAGCCTCCACCTCCCCAGCATGTCGCTGAAGGTCCAGACCAGTAATGTGACAAACAAGACAGACCCCAGGTCCATCAACTCCCGGGTGTTTATTGGCAACTTGAATACAGCAATGGTGAATAAGTCAGACGTTGAGAGCATATTTTCCAAGTACGGCCGGGTTTTGGGATGTTCCGTGCACAAAGGCTATGCCTTCGTCCAGTATGCCAGTGAGAGGCACGCTCTGGGGGCTGTGATCGGAGAGAACAGCAGGGTGCTCGCAGGACAAGCGCTGGGTGAGTTAATGGATTTCTGCATAATTTAGATCTCTGTTTAATGCAAGAAGAAGGTGATTTTTGTGACAGTGGTCATGGGATGGAAAAGACATACGAGTCCTAATGTTAAGAAACTTATCACAAAGTTCTCCGGATGCTTCTAGAGGGACCGGTTCATGTGCATTGAGGACAGTGTTGATTGCATTATAAAGAACACGGAGCAGCAATAATGTCAGAGACATATTTAGCTCTGGCTGTTTTCACAGCTCGTTGATGGCAACGCCAACTCTCTCTCAGTAGCCGTGTTTCCATCAAGGTTTCTTGATGCGCATTTTGAAGTATCGCATCAGAAAAGCTGAATGGAAACGGCACAATTCGAATGAACTTCCTCTAATTCTCAAAAAAGTTGATACGCTCGCTTGAGGTGGTTTTTGGGTTCTTTGAATCAGAGCCGATGCGCAAAACGAGAGATGGAAACAGATTTGCCGACTCAGTTCTGCCGTAGCGAACATTCACGTCACGTGACTTCGTCTCCGGACAACATGTAACATCGCTAAAACTAGTTGGCATGACAGAATAAATACAACTTGCCCGATAGCAACACGTACCTGAAATATTCTCTCCATTTTGACGAGATGTGTGGTCGGGTTCTGTTTTCAACCGCTACTTCCTGTTTACTGTAGACATGCGTAACGCTGACGTCTGACGTAATGACGCTTTGCGTGGCCTGGTGGATGCACTTCAAGCCAGTTGATGGAAGCACTTCTGATTCGCATTAATTTTTATTTACATTTTTGCGAAATTTCAAAAATTCGCTCAAAATTCGAATTGAAAATAGATGGAAACACGGTTTGTGTTTCAAGAGACTTGGAGTTTGATGATCAGTTTGATTAGATACAATCTGAAAACTCTCCTGCATCTGTCTGTGTAAAACATCTGGACCAGATCACTGCTTCATCTTCACCTCTGTGTGAAGAAAACTGCCTGCAACATCTGTACCTGAAGTTTCTGTCCATCCCAGTTTACTTCTGCCATACTTTCACATTTATTCATGGACGAGGGATTTCTGGACTTTACTTTCTGTTGTTGTTGTTGTTGTTGTTGTTGTTGTTGTTGTTGTTGTTGTTGTTGTCTTACAAACGTTTGCCTCGTTGCTGTTTGACTGAACTGATGAGGATTAGAATTGTTTTCAAAAGGCCCAACACCTCTCTCTAGTGGAAGTTATAAAATAGTTCATCCATTCGCTTACTGACAGTTTTTCTGTGCCTTACGATTTATAATTAATAATAATAATAATAATAATGAATCCAATTTATAACGCACTTTTCATTAATGAAAATCTCAAAGTGCTAATTAAATGTTTTAATTGACTTTTACATTTTAGCTCATTAAAGGATAAAATGTTTTTTCCCCATGAGTTTTGATGATGCTCTGACACTGATTGTGTTGTATTATTTAGTGGAATTGCACAATATTTTTGCCTTTCTTATATATTTTATTAACTTTTTTCCAGATGTCAACATGGCAGGAGAGCCGAGGCCGAAGAGACCTCAAGTCTTGAAACGAGCTGCTTCTCTTCACAGGTTGGTTCTGGGGCGCCTCTGGAAAGCTTTTACAATGCCGGGGTTCACTGTTAATGTTCGGGTCCCATTTAATATGTTACGTCCACCACACCCCAAACTGCAGATCAAGCTCCCAACTCACTGCAGCCGTCTCACCTGCACACACAAAAACTCTGCCTCAGTACACAAGAAGAAAAAAAAAAACTGGGGAAAAACCAAATTTAGAGTTTGGATGAGCCCCTATTTAATATGAGGAACAATTACTGTAACAACAAAATCTGGAGTTTTGACAAGCCTTATATATTACGTCCACCAGGAACACAACATATTAAAAGGAGGACATGTGACACAAGTAAGGAGGGTTCAAACATTAAATTTATTTTTCAGCTGGTTCCTGGAAAAAAAGGAAGAAAAACAAAAGAACATTATTTCCCGTGTCCATCCAAAAAGACAAACAGAAACCCAAAGTATTAACTTAAAGGACACTGCAGCGGGCCAACCCTATTCATTCAACCTTTTTTTAGTCAGGTTAATCTCATTGAGCCTCGAGGACTCATTTACAAGAAAGACCTGTCTACAAACTAAAGAATGGTGACAACAGCAAGATGAATTATTATTTTGCACCAGAAATGATCAAAGTTATTTGATTTCATACATTTTTATTTGTAAACTGATGAAAAAGCCTGAGATTTTTTTGTTCTCATGTGTTATTTGAAATATGTCTGAGTGATAAGAACCATTGTAACACTTTTGTTTCCATGCAGTCCCTCAGATCTAGTGTTCATGTAGTGTTTCTCCTGCAGTGGCCACGAGTTTGACTACGATTACTACAGAGAAGACTTCTACGACAGGTAAGTCTGGATGGTGTGTGGAGGCAGGAGGGTTTTTCAATCTTATACTGATCATCTGCAGAAGATTAACCAACTCCCAGATTTGTTGTTCAGCCTAACATGAAATAAATCCAGCTCTGCTCGGTGACAACAACGGAGGAAAAGTAGTTTTAGGGAAGGGAAGTCAGAGATTGTCATCGTCGTATGTTCAGTGTCAGAGTCAGAGAGTCTTTATTGTCATTTGCACCGCATGTAGTACATGTGATGAAATGAGATTATGTACACAGGGTCCCAGTTACATCCAACAACAAAATGTAAGAGAAAAACAGTAATAACATCTAGGATATGAACTAAGAAAAACATCAACTAGAAATACACTAAGCCCTAAAGTAATAGAAAAACATCATTACAAACAGCAGCACGAACATGAGTCTTTATGAGCAGATGGTCACAGATGAACACAGCAACAAGAAAACAGATCAGCATCAGCATGATGTGATATTTCACAGTGATTATTCTTATTATTTATTTATTCATGAGTCTAACAGCCTCAGGGTAGAAGCTGTTCCTCAGTCTAGTGGTTCTACATTTGATGCTCCTCAACCTCTGTCCTGAGGGGTGTTACGGTTCAAAAGTTGAAGGAAGCTCTGAAACGAATGTGCACGTTATTTGCAGGTTTATTGTACATATAAGAAGAAATTTTGCAGCTGCAAACAGACCTCACTCCGATCACAAAAGTCCACACACACACGTCTTCAAAAGCTGGGCTACGTTATATACCCCCGGATGTCGTCATCGCCTCGTGGACCCTGGAACCGCCTTGGAACTGCCTCGGGACCGCCCTGGGACCACCTACACTACCACGTAGCCAGCTTTTCTGCCAATAAACTATCAGCTTCAAAGTAAACAAAAGTGTCAGGGCTGTTGATTGGTGCAGGCGTGTAACTGAAAAACTCTTCCCTATTGAAAACAAAGCCCGGAAGGAAAAGGTTCCACCTTGTATCACATTTCACATTATATGGCGGAATTTAAGTGAACATAATAGGTGTAATACTGATCCATCCATCCATCCATCCATCCATCCATCCATCTTCTTCCGCTTATCCGGGGTCGGGTCGCGGGGGTAGCAGCCTAAGTAGGGAGGCCCAGACTTCCCTCTCCCCAGCCACTTGGAGCAGCTCCTCCGGGGGAATCCCAAGGCGTTCCCAGGCCAGCCGAGAAACATAGTCCCTCCAGCGTGTCCTGGGTCTTCCTCTGGGTCTCCTCCCGGTGGGACATGCCCGGAACACCTCACCAGGGAGGCGTCCAGGAGGCATCCTAACCAGATGCCCGAGCCACCTCAACTGGCTCCTCTCGATGTGGAGAAGCAGCGGCTCTACTCCGAGTCCCTCCCGGATGACTGAGCTTCTCACCCTATCTCTAAGGGAGAGTCCAGCCACCCTGCGGAGAAAACTCATTTCAGCCGCTTGTATCCGAGATCTTGTTCTTTCGGTCATAACCCAAAGCTCATGACCATAGATGAGGGTGGGAACGTAGATCGATCGGTAAATTGAGAGCTTTGCCTTTTGACTCAGCTCTCTCTTCACCACGACAGACCGGTACAGCGCCCGCTTCACTGCGGACGCTGCACCTATCCGCCTATCGATCTCACGCTCCAGTTTTCCCTCATTCGTGAACAAGATCCCGAGATACTTAAACTCCTCCACTTGGGGCAGGACCTCCTCCCCGACCCGGAGAGGGCATGCTACCCTTTTCCGGCTCAAGACCATGGCCTCGGATTTGGAGGAACTGATCCTCATCCCGGCCGCATCACACTCGGCTGCAAACCGCTCCAGTGAAAGTTGTAAATCACGAACTGATGAAGCCAGTAGGACCACATCATCTGCAAAAAACAGAGAAGCGATTCTAAGGTCACCAAAACGGATCCTCTCAACACCTTGGCTGCGCCTAGAAATTCTGTCCATAAAAGTTATGAACAGAATCGGTGACAAAGGGCAACCTTGGCGGAGTCCAACTCTCACCGGAAACGAGCCTGACTTACTGCCGGCAATGCGGACCAAGCTCTGACACCGGTCGTACAGGGACCTAACAGCCCTTATCAAAGGGCCTGGTACCCCATACTCCCGGAGTACCCCCCACAGAACCCCCCGAGGGACGCGGTCGAATGCCTTCTCCAAGTCCACAAAACACATGTAAACTGGTTGGGCAAACTCCCACGCACCCTCCAGGACCCTGCTGAGGGTGTAGAGCTGGTCCAGTGTTCCACGACCAGGACGAAAACCACACTGCTCCTCCTGAATCCGAGGTTCGACTATCCGACGGACCCTCCTCTCCAGAACCCCTGAATAGACCTTACCAGGGAGGCTTAAGAGTGTGATCCCCCTATAGTTGGAACACACCCTACGGTCCCCCTTTTTAAATAGGGGAACCACCACCCCAGTCTGCCAATCCAAGGGAACTGCCCCCGATGTCCACGCGATATTGCAGAGTCGCGTAAGCCAACACAACCCTACAACATCCAGAGCCCTAAGGAACTCCGGGCGAATCTCATCCACCCCCGGAGCCTTGCCACCGCGGAGCTTTTTAACCACCTCGGCGACCTCAGCACCAGAGATCGGAGAACCCGACCCAAAGTCCCCAGGCTCTGCTTCCTCAGTGGAAGACGTGCCAGTAGGATTGAGGAGGTCTTCGAAGTATTCCGCCCACCGACTCACAACATCCCGAGTTGAGGTCAGCAGCACGCCACCTCCACCATAAATGGTGTTGGTCTCGTACCTCTTTCCCCCCCTGAGACGCCGGATGGTGGACCAGAATCGCCTCGAAGCCGTACGGAAGTCATTCTCCATGGCCTCTCCGAACTCCTCCCACGCCCGAGTTTTTGCCTCAGCAACCACCCGAGCCGCATGCCGCTTGGACTGCCGGTACCTATCAGCTGCTTCCGGGGTCCCACAAGCCAAAAAGGCCCAATAGGACTCCTTCTTCAGCCTGACAGCATCCCTCACTGCCGGTGTCCACCACCGGGTTCGAGGGTTGCCACCTCGACAGGCACCAACAACCTTGCGGCCACAGCTCCGATAAGCTGCCTCGACAATAGAGGCGCGGAACACGGCCCACTCGGACTCCATGTCCCCCGCCTCCCTCGGAACGTGTTCAAAGCTCTCCCGGAGGTGGGAGTTAAAGCTCCGTCTTACGGGAGACTCTGCCAGACGTTCCCAGCAGACCCTCACGATACGTTTGGGTCTGCCAGGTCTGACCGGCATCCTCCCCCACCATCGGAGCCAACTCACCACCAGGTAGTGGTCAGTAGACAGCTCCGCCCCTCTCCTCACCCGAGTGTCCAAGACATGCGGCCGCAGATCAGATGAGACGACAACA
>JBBPBX010092933.1:0-13642 GCA_038048925.1 Garcialebias charrua
TATACAGGGAACCCTTGAGTTACGTCAGGGTTCCGGACCTAAGGTTGTGACTTAGGTCGATGTTGTCGTACCTCGCGGACCAAAAACAAGTGCCGATCGTAGGTCCGCATTTCTGACGTACGTCGCGGCTATACCCCTAACGGAGCGCCGCGCACACATTTAACAGCATGAGACTGAACAAGCGGACATACCGGGCCATAAACATGCACAGAACTTTATTTACAAACACTTTGCTAACACATTACACCACACATTCATCCATAAACACACAAAACCTGAACAGCATGTACAAGTACTGTACAGCAATGTTAGACAGCAGTGTTTCCCCTACCATTATATAGGCGGGGCGCCCCGCCCCCCTCAACAGAACCGAGCGCCCCGCCTACCCAACGCTTCAAACACCTGTTGGCACTGACGTAATGCTAAACTAGCAGCTCGCACTGCAGGTGCACTAGCTGAAAAAAAAAACATAAAAGCAGCCTCATGCTGAACACTCAGCAGGGCTCGGGTAGGGTCGGGCTCGGGCAAAGAAACGACACCTCTACTCTTTGGATCGAAAAGGTTGCAGACCCCTGCTCTAGACAAATAATAAAGAACAAATAATAACAAGCCCAAACAAGCGAATTTACTTTCAAAACAAGCCCAAGAAACTGCAACAACGACTGCGTAGCTCAGGACGTGTCTCTGTCCCCCCACCCCGCCATGGCAGGTTATGTAGGGGAAACACTGGACAGTGCTATTCAGCACAGCACAGCACTTCTCAAAAGAGCACAGTAGCGAAATGATGTCAACCATGAAACATGAACATTTCTCAAAAGAGCACAGCAGCTGTTAACATCAGAACAGCAGCAAATGAGCATAAAATAACATCCATCCATCCATCCATCCATCAGCAAAATGATGTCAACTAAGGCTGCACGATTAATCGCATTTGCAATTATCTCGCGATATGTTAAAACGCGATTCACTAATCGCACGGGCTGCGATTTGACTGGTCACGCTTTTTGGCATCACACCGGTCTGACCGCGCGCAGCTCTGAGCGAGCAAAACAGAGAGAGCAGGGAGGAGGAGACTGTGTGCTTTAACACAGTTGCTTCAGGCTCGACAGAAGTCATAAAAGTTATAAATTCAGGTAAGTTAGCTCATTTAAACGTGTATCTGAAAGCGCGAGCTGGTCACGTGACTTGGTAGTGAGCCGGTCTGGCCGCGCGCAGCTCTGAGCGAGCAAAACAGAGCAGGAGGGATGGAGCAGACCGTGCGCCCCAACACTGTTGCTTCAGGCTCGACAGAAGTCATAAAAGTTATAAATTCAGGTAAGTTAGCTCATTTAAACGTGTATCTGAGCTTAGACGCTGAGACACAGAGACTGCGGCAGATAAACAAAGCGCGAGCTGGTCATGTTGTGACCGGGTCTGTTTTGACGGTGCTCTGTTAGCAGCTAGCTCAGCAAGCTAACTTCTGCGTGAAAAAGCGCATTAATTATCTGATTTAAATAAAACCAGTTGTGTCGTTAGTGATATGAATTAATACAGAACCAGTAAAAATAATCGCATTTTAAATCGCAATCGCAATTTATAGAAAAAAAAAATCGCGATTTGATTATTTTCCAAAATCGTTCAGCCCTAATGTCAACCATGAAATATGAACACTTCTCAAAAGAGCACAGTAGCTGTTAACATCAGAACAGTAGCAAATCAGCATAAAATAACATACATCCATCCATCAGCAAAATGATGTCAACCATGAAACATGAACACTTCTCAAAAGAGCACAGCAGCTGTTAACATCAGAACTGTAGCAAATCAGCATAAAATAACATCCATCCATCCATCCATCCATCAACAAAATGATGTCAACCATGAAACATGAACACTTATCAAAAGAGCACAGCAGCTGTTAACATCAGAACTGTAGCAAATCAGCATAAAATAACATCCATCCATCCATCCATCCATCAGCAAAATGATGTCAACCATGAAACATGAACACTTCTCAAAAGAGCACAGCAGCTGTTAACATCAGAACTGTAGCAAATCAGCATAAAATAACATCCATTCATCAGCAAAATGATGTCAACCATGAAACATGAACACTTCTCAAAAGAGCACAGCAGCTGTTAACATCAGAACTGCAGCAAATCAGCATAAAATAACATCCATCCATCCATCCATCCATCCATCCATCAGCAAAATGATGTCAACCATGAAACATGAACACTTATCAAAAGAGCACAGCAGCTGTTAACATCAGAACTGTAGCAAATCAGCATAAAATAACATTCATCCATCCATCCATCAGCAAAATGATGTCAACCATGAAACATGAACACTTCTCAAAAGAGCACAGCAGCTGTTAACATCAGAACTGTAGCAAATCAGCATAAAATAACATCCATCCATCCATCCATCAGCAAAATGATGTCAACCATGAAACATGAACACTTCTCAAAAGAGCACAGCAGCTGTTAACATCAGAACTGCAGCAAATCAGCATAAAATAACATCCATCCATCAGCAGCAGCAGCATCAGCTTATTGACATGAATCAGCACCAAATTAGCATAAAATCACATCCATCAGAAACATGTTGCAACCATCATGTTTTTGAAACCAGTGCGTTGGTGTGCAGTCCATGTCCATGTGCATGAAAAAGAAGTCCATGAACTCCAAAAAAGCAAGAAGCAGCAGAAATGGGAAACAAAATGTCCTTACTTTGACTGAAGTGTAGGTAGACACTGATGTTTTTCTCAAGTTCAAACCTGGATCAGATGGAACTGCTTAGCCAGTGCTCAACCATGAATGATGGGAACATTTTAGGCCAGGTGTGAGTTCAGGTGTGTGGTCCTGATGTGAGCAGTTCTGTCCATCACAAAAGGTGTGTTTTTTTTGTTTTTGCAGCAGTCATAGATGCAGAAGGTTTTGACACACAGGTGAGGGATCGAGGCAGATGGAAGGACACCAGAGACAGGCAGGACTGACGTCCAGGACGACAGAGGTAGGACAGAGTGGACAGACGTCCATCCATGAGGAAAGTCCACAATGTGAGCTGTGAAGAAATTACAGCAACACAAAAATGAACAGGTGCACTTACAGCTGGACTATGACCTGCCTGCAAAGACAACATGAAAATGACAAACATCTTGTCCTTACCTGACTGATGATGGTGAATGTGTAGATGGAGAGGTGCTAGAGGGAGGGAGGCAGGCAGGACAGAGTGGACACTTGTCCATCCATGAGGAAAGTCCACGATGTGAGCTGTGTAGAAATTACAGCAACACAAAAATGAACATGTACACTTACAACTGGACTATGACCTGCCTGCAAAGACAACATGAAAATGACAAACATCTTGTTCTTACCTGACTGATGATGGTGACTGTGTAGATGGAGAGGTGCTAGAGGGAGGGAGGCAGGTAGGACAGAGTGGACACTTGTCCATCCATGAGGAAAGTCCACGATGTGAGCTGTGTAGAAATTACAGCAACACAAAAATGAACATGTGCACTTACAACTGGACTATGACCTACCTGCAAAGACAACATGAAAATGACAAACATCTTGTCCTTACCTGACTGATGATGGTGAATGTGTAGATGGAGAGGTGCTAGAGGGAGGGAGGCAGGCAGGACAGAGTGGACACTTGTCCATCCATGAGGAAAGTCCACGGTGTGAGCTGTGAGCTGTGTAGAAATTACAGCAACACAAAAATGAACATGTGCACTTACAACTGGACTATGACCTGCCTGCAAAGACAACATGAAAATGACAAACATCTTGTCCTTACCTGACTGATGATGGTGAATGTGTAGATGGAGAGGTGCTAGAGGGAGGGAGGCAGACAGGTAGGACAGAGCAGACGACACACGTCCGTCCATGAGGCAAGAGCAACAGGTGGAGGTACAGTACCGTAGCCTAGTCCATGAGGCAAGAGCAGCAGATGGAGATACAGTACCGTAGCCTAGTTCATGAGGCAAGAGCAGCAGGTGGAGGTACAGTACTGTAGCCTAGTCCATGAGGCAAGAGCAGCAGGTGGTTTTGTTTAAACCCACACACAGACGTCAACATCTGCAGAAATGAAAACACAGCCAAGAACAACTTCTCCTTACCGGTGTGGTGAAAAGTTGTGGAGATGGAGAAGAGGCTGGACCATGAGGAGAGAGCAGCAGGTTGGTTCTGTTGAAACCCACACGCAGACGTGAACATCTGCAGAAATGAAAACACAGACAACAACAACTTCTCCTTACCTGTGTGGTGTGGTGTACATTTGTGGATGGACCAAGGGGGCGTGACGCTTTGGAGGCTGTCGAGAGAGAGGTGATGATTACAGTCGATGTAGCATAAAACGAAAAATAAATGAAAAAACTTTGACATGTCTTTGCTGTACCTTTCTGACGATGCTGTGGTGGTATGTGAAGGTGGGCCGGTCAGTGATGGGATGTTGGAGATGGTGGAGAGGAGGTGGAGGAGGAAGAGGAGCAGGCTGTGAACATAAGCAGATACAAATTGATTAACAGATGAAGTTACTGTGTGTAACATGACACAACTCTGAAAAATAAAAATAACATTTCATTACTGTACCTGGAGGGAGGGAGCGGGGAGGCGTCTTTTACTGGGGAGAGGGTGAGCTTTCCATGGACTCCTGTTGTGTACCCCAGAGTTTTTAATGTGTTTAAAAACAACAGTCTAAGCTGACTGCACCCTCCTGTATGTTTCTTTTTTCTTCCTCTGTAACCTGCTGCAGTTTGTTGCAGCCTGCTGGTTCAGGAAGAACTTAGGGGTGGGCGATATATCGAATATACTCGATGTATCGCGATATTTTAAATGTACAATGGTTAAAAGGGCTATATCGTCTATATCGAGGATCCTCCTGCTGTCGCGCGGGCCCCCACTCGCCCCCCTCCTTCCTGCAGGCTGCAGGAGGACGGAGCCGCGCGCGAGACTTTCAGCACAACATGTAAACACGGCAGATATGAAGAGCGCTGCACGCTGCTGAGGGGGGAAAACAATGTTCTGAGCTAGTTTGGATTAAATTGTCAGATGAGGGCATAAAAAATGTTTTTGTAGACGATGCTGAAAATAGTCCCGAAGAAAGGTCGGAACTACGAATCTTTTTCACCATTTAAACAGCGGAGTGGAGCATGAACGGCAGAACCAAGTGTTTTTCCAGCTGCTGCTTCATTAAAACAAACCACGGGTCTGAGCTCATTTAGTCGTGCGTGCACCGCAGAGAGAGGTGGAGACATTAATAAATCAGCATTTTATCATTATTATCGCTAAAGACACGGTCCTTAGCGGCTAACAAGATGGCTAACGCGTTAGCCGTCTTCTTCCACAGCTGAGACTGACCGTGTCTTTAGCGTATATGATAAACAGCTGATTCCACACCTCTCGGTTCACGTTTCTGAGTGGAGGCTTGTCGTGTTTTTACACAAGGATTCAATGCGACACTTTGTAGAACAACTTAGAGAACGTCTTCGTGAATCCGGAAACAACCCCCTGACCCTTTCACAATAAAACCGGATACAGGCTCACTGTGATAAATCTGTTCTTGTTCAGAGGTTTTGCAGACAATGCCTGAACTTGGCACAGTTTGAAACTTGTGCACATTTTGTGGTTTGTTGTTAAAAATTACTAGCACATGCAAATAGTTGAGAGTTGTTACCTGTGACTGTTCTGGGTCAGTAAATTTTATGGCCACTGTTTACACTTTTGTTTTTGTATTTTAAAGGCCTTAAATGTTTTGATTTAATATTTTTTTAATGTTAAAAGCACAAGAGCACCTTTTTAAGTTTAAATTATTTATTCTTCCTTTTTGCTTGAAGTACTTTTTATTTATGTGTGCAATTGATGGTTAAAATAAAATATTTAAGTTTGTTCAAATTTAGTGTTGACATTTTTTAATCAATTTTGAATCATTTTTCATTGATTTTGGATATATCGCGATATATATTGTGTATCGTGATATAGCCAAAAAATATTGCGATATAATATTTTCCTCATATCGCCCAGCCCTAGAAGAACTCACCTTTTTTTTAACTCAGCCAAGTCCTAATCAAGCTTAATTGAGCAGCACAGGTGTTCACCGGCAGCTCCTGCCTTTATATTTCACAGGCAGTGCCTTGAACAGTGTGGAGACTTGATGGAGCAAGATCTGGCTTGCTGATCAAGTGTGGATGCTGGACTTGTGAACCAAGTCCTGGTTGAAGACACTTTAAAGGTAATTAAACCGAGTGTTGACACACAGTTTTGAGTTGTGTGATAAACTAACACAGGGAGATCTCCACCCTCTCTGATAGTTAGTGTGTGTGCTCCAAGGGGAGTATAGTTGAGTTGCTTTGAGCTCTAAAAGTGACTCTGGATGCCTAAAGCAGAGTTTGGTGTAGGTTAAAGCACCTTAAGTGCTAATAGTGATTTAGTTTTGGACTAGGAGGAGTGTGGTTGTGCTTGAGCCTAAAAGGCTTAATTGAGTGACACTGAGGCCAGTGTCTGTTCAGCTGTTCTGAAGGACTGCTGTGGTCCACTGTGAGAGGGACTGTTAATTGCTTTTTTCTTTTTTGGGGGCTATTTATTTGTACTTTTGATGGGTGAGGTTTGGTAGCCTAGTTTTCGTATTTATTTCGTATTTTTCCTTTTGGTTAAGTGGGCCTTATAAATTATAGATAGATCGTCGCCTGGGGGAGAACACTACGGCCCTACCGGGTTGGGTTTGCCTGGGTGGCGTTTTTCCTGGGTGGCGTTTTTCCTAACGCCAAAAATACACTACACGCGTTACGGCTCCGCCCCGCTCCGGTCCGACCTCCGCAGCAAATACGCACCCATTATAATCAATGAGAGCGTTTACACTGGCTCCGCACGGCGGCGGCAAGCAGCGGAGAGCGGACGGCAGTCCGTCAAAATTAGAAATTTTTCTATTTCTGCCGGACGCCGGAGCTGTGCCGGAGTCAACTTTTGAAGATTACGTCGCACCAACAGGAAAAGGAACGAGCACAACTTCCGTATTTACAAAATAAAATCACCACGGGCGGACTAATCCTAGCTCTATACGGATTTATTTGTACAAAAATGCTGTCAAACTATCATTTATGACTACGCCTACAAACGCAATACAAGAAATAAATAAATAATTTTATTCTGAAATGTAATACCTCACTTCCTGTTGCTCAAACCATGTCCTGTCGCTCATTTACGAGAGAAGATCAAGGCAGCAGTCTCTACTGTTGTTCTCCTTCTTCCACTGATTGAATTGTTTTGTTCTGACCATTATCATTATCATAATAATAATAATAATAACTTATTTATAACGCACTTTACATCAAACAGATCTCAAAGTGCTATCACTTGATTTATCGCGCGATCTCGCAATTCCCGCGCATGCGTCTCGGAGCGGCACATCCAGGCGGACCTGAGCTGAGCGCAGGTAGTGGAAACTGGACTCGCACAGCTGCGACAGTGCGCGTGCACTCAGCCGTGTGGCGAAATGCGTTCGCAGTTTCGCCACTGTGTTTATGGTTGACGCACGGCGGCGCATGGCAAAGTGCTGTTATTTTACAGACCAGCAGGAGGCAGTACCCTCTAAAACCTGTGCATATGTTGCAAGAAAGGTGTAGAAGAAGAAATCTACCGTAGAAGAAGAACTGTTTGAAATCACACAACAAAAACAAATAGCTTTCTGCTCGCGTGCTGAACTGTTGTCTTTATTTGCGGTTTTAATGCATGGAGTCAGCGGAGGAGAAAGCGATCACGTGACTTTTGGCGAAAAAACAAAAGAAAAGTCCGACTCCAGATCAGGAATGAAGGAGAATTTAATACATTTTGTGTCACAAAACATTCCTCCATGCGTCGCGACGCCGTCTCCACGACCACAGCGGCGCAAACAGCTGCAGGCTCCGGCGTGAAGAGGGTGAAGGCTGTCGGTGGGGACCTGTCAATCAAATCATAGCGCCCACGGCGCGCGCATAGGCTTGCGGAGTTTCAAAAATTCAGAGGTGCACGACACGCGCAGGGGCGGGGACTGTGAAATTGCGTCACTTTTGGAGCGCGCACCCTCGCGCGCTGCGCGACGCGTCAAGCATGAAACTAGCTTTAGTGCACCATGATAGACAACATCCAACATCTGCAGGATGCACCATGATAGACAACATCCAACATCTGCAGGATGCACCATGATAGACAACATCCAACATCTGCAGGATGCACCATGATAGACAACATCCAACATCTGCAGGGTGCTTGTAGGAGCATTCATGTAGAGAATGTCACCGTAATCAATGGAGGGAAGGAAAGTCACAGATACAAGGTGTTTCCTAACATTCAGTGTTAGACATGATCTGTTTCTGAAAAAGAAACCCAGTTTAACTTTCAGTTTCTTCACTAGGTTTTCCACGTGGAGTTTAAAAGAGAGATGTGAATCGATCAGGATACCCAGATATTTATAGGAATCAACAAACTCAATAGGGACACCATTTGAGGATAAAATCAGAGGAAGAACTGCTGGGACCGACTTCCTGTTTGAAAACAGCTTCTCTAACACCATCTTTCTCCTTCAAGGTGTTCCTTATAACACCATCAGGTGGACTTTCTAATCTTAAGACAAAATCTTGATGTGCACAATAAACTTAAATGGTTAAAATTGAATACGGTAGTTTTCATTTGATACTATTTCTATCTTAACATGTGATTCTTGACCTGCCATTGTGTATTTGTTCTTACCAAACCCAGCCGGTCGAAGCAGATGGCCGCTTGTCCTGAGCCGGGTTCTAATAAAGGTTTCTTCCTCATGAGGAGCTTTTTCTTTCCACTGTCGCCTTCATGCTTGTTAAAGATGAGAGTTCTGTGATGGAGTCAAACTCAAAGCAGTCTGCTCCTCACATAAATAATGTTAAATTATTATTTTATATATGAATGTTTCTGTTAAATTATTATTTTATATATAAATGTTTCTGTTAAATTATAATTTTATATATTAATGTTTCCGATCAATGTCCTGAGACGACTTCTGTTGTGACCTGGAGCTTTATAAATAAACTGAATTGAATACTCAATCCTGCCATGCGCTCTCAGGACATGATTACCTGCAGTGTTCCGTCAGTGAGGACTGAACTTGGAAAAAGGACCTTCTCCTACTCTGCTCCTGCTTCATGGAATATCTTACAAAAAGATTTGAAGATCTCGACCTTGACTTCTCTAAATGGTTTAAAGAATCCGTTGGAATCCTGGAAAGAACCAATGCAGACATGTTCCTGTTCTTGAATTTCTACATCTACCTAATACAGTAATCTGTCTGTTTTTGCTACTTCAATATCTTTGTTTTAATTTGTTAAAAAATATTTTAAAAAATCTGTATTTCTCTTATGATTGTCTATTGCCGATTGTCCACTGTTGTGAAATAGAAATATATGTATCTTTGTGTTTTCTTTTATTATGAAGGAGTCTTCACACGGCGTTCAAAATGATCAAATTTCTCTCATAGAATGGTAAGGGTTTCCTGAGAGGGGACAGAATAGTGAGCATGTGCTCATGTGAGGCTTTGGGACTTAAGGAATGCTTGAAAGTGGATCTTTTCTTGTCTCTGAGAGGTTTATGGCAGTGCCTTTTGTCAGTTTTATGACTTCACATATTTTATGACTGGCAAGGAGACACTGGTCTCTTTGTTCTGGGTGTAAGCCACACTTCCCCCATCAGCTTCATGTGAAGAAAGGAGTCCAGCTCTGAAAACTGTGTTCACTTGAAGGCGCAGAGAACATGGTTGCATAAAACGTAGTAAAACAATTAATACCTTGATCATAAAGCACTTGTGCATTAACTATATAATAATTGTGAAGTAGTTTTCAATCAGATTAAAAGTAGAACTGTGTAAAGTCAGCCTGTATAAATAAAGGTTGAATGAATGAATATTATCCTTCACTCTTTTACCAAAGAAGAGTTCAGCCAGCTGAAAAAACAAATGGTATTTCCTCTATTAGTTAAGGGGGAGGGAAAATGCCCCACCAGAGAGAGACAAAGAGGGTCTCGGTGGAAGGCAGGAAATATCCTGCAGGAGTATATAAACTTGGGTATCCTCCTCCAGGGGAGAACAGAGAAGTAGCCCACGGATCAGGTTGTATCTCCTCTCCCCCTCCTCTCTCCCTGTCTCTCTCTCCCCCTCCTCCCTTCTTTTGTCTCTCTATCTCTCTCTCTCACTGTCCACGTCTTTTAAAACAAATGTAATGGCTTTTAGAAAATAGAACAAATGTATTCTGTGACTTTTAACTTATGATTAATTAAACTGGTTTGGAACTTTAAGTGAGCGTCTGTCATGTGTGTGTATCTTTCCTTCCTGTTCCAAAGTGAACCAAAAAACGAATTCTGGGACGGATAGTTTCATTACGTCAACAATTTGGAGGTTCCTACCGAGATGGTTGCACGCGCGGACAGGAAAGGATGAGCCGGAGTCCAGAGCACTGACTGACCGGTCACCTCTAAAAAAGGTAAGCAGATTCCTGTTTAAACGAAATCTGTGATTGGAAATTTTATAGGCAAATTTTACTCAGTGTATTTGGACTCCATTAAAAGTAGAATTATAAGTTTCCAGCCAAGACTCCAGATCCCAGAGTAAAAACACGCAATGGTCGAGCCAACCAAATGCCGACGGGCGTTTGGAACAGAGGGGTCGGGGTTTTAGAATAAATAAATAATTTATTCGCCGCTGACCCTGTAACTCTGAGACCGAGTTCACTGTTAATCTCGTTAGGTTTGTGGCTAACTATAAAAACAGTGTCAATTAAATCCACTTATAATTTGACTTATGATTAGTGGAGGCGGGATCTGGTGAGGTAATGTATTTGTATATTACCATTCGTAAATACGTTATAATACATTAGGAATGAAGGCATTGAAATATAAAACCCACAAATAAATAAGATGAATAAAGTGTGGGACTGAGTGAAGAAAAAATTTAAACCCACAAACAAATAAAATAAATAAAGTGTGGGACTGAGTGAAGAAAAAATATTGAGGAAAACGCGCTGACTTTCGCTGATAAAATAATCTGATAAGAGTTCCGGGACCAGATAAAAATAGAATAGAATTAGTCACAGAATACTAAATCCTTTTTTATGTTCTAAAATAATGGTTTCCTGCCATGTCACGTCAGCTTGCCTGCCTCACCTGCGTGACTTCTCTCTGCTCTCCAAACTGCCGTGGCTCTCTTTGTCTTTCTCTCTCTGCAGCGCTGTGCTGCTCTGGACCAGTGGCGGAGCTAGACTTTTATTGCTGGGGGGGCCGAGAGGGGGCCAAAGCTATAAGTGGTCCACTTACTACTGCACAGTGGGAAAAATGGATTTATCCCAATTTTTTTGGGGGGATTTGTAGACGCTATGAAATTTTGAAACAACATATTTTTCCCTTAAAATGATACAGGCTCTCAGTTTAAATTTTTGATCTGTGATCTAAATATTTTTAAGTTTAGAAACCAAGTGGTTTTCTAAACAGCTTTAGTGTTTGACTTTGTCCACACTCATAAAATACACAATGAAGTACCCAAAAAAAAAAATATATATATATAATAATGAAATATATATATATATATATATATATATACCGGTAAACTTAAATGGTACATATCGCCCCTTGCTGCTTTGAGCATGTAACAGTCACAAGACCACATTGAAATAAGAAATATAAAATATGATAAAAATACATTTCTGTGTTTATTTTATTTCTATCCAAGACACTATGATAAGAATGACTATATATTTAATATAGGTGGATAGAGTACAGTATCTCTGTTTACAATTCTGGTTGGTGGTGTGCCTCGTGATTTTTTCAGTGAAAACACAGTGTGCCTTGGCTCCAAAAAGGTTGAAAAACACTGGTCTAATGAAAATAAACAGTTTAAGTTAATTAGAATGATTTAAAAAAATAAAAATAAATAAATAGCTAAGCAAGAGCATAGTTTTGCTAAATTAGGCTGAAAAGTTGGATTAAAAATGTAGAATTAGCTGAAAAAGCTGAAACAGGCTATATACAGAAATTAAGTAAAATACCTTGATATCACAATATTTTTTGCCTCAATAAAACCACGGTCCTACTTGTTATTTATTTAATTGTTCCCATATATATCTTTAAAAATAGGAGTTGAAACTGCATATTTCTTGGTGCATTTGTGTGTACAACTGGACCAGTGCTCTGTTTTTATTTTTTTTATTTATTATATAGACGTTTTAATAAGATATAACACCGTTGCGACTGTTGCTCGCTGCTCTCAAAGCCTCTACTCAGAGGAGCGAGAGCCACGCGTCTTCTCCCTGGCTCCCCGTTCTGCTGTGTTACCTTTGAAGTTCTTTCTGTTGACCCAGGGCTCGGTTCTGTTCCAGCTTTGTTGCGTGAAGCACTGGGAGCACGCGCGCTCAGAGCTCTGCCTTTCTGAACTCCCGACCCACGGGGAGAGAAAAAAGAGAGGGGCAGATCTTCCCGGAGCTTCTGCTAAAATATGTTATAAATCATGAAATAACACATTTAGCGTTATTTCTCTACAATATAAATAAACGCTCCTGCATTGTTTTTTAAATAAACAAATAAATATTAATGGCGATGCAATTTGAAAACATGGTGGGTCATGGACGAATTCAAGAACAGAGGGAGGAAAATAATGATTACTGTATTTTTAGCCTGTATGACATATTTATGGATTGTTTTTTCTTCTTAAACTTTTCACAAGTTATCTGAGGATTACAATATGAAACAAACATCGAGGCGCTGAGATTAGAATAAAGTTTTATTTAGATACAGCAGTTTAATATAGTAAAAAAAACGTAGTCCACCTCCTCATGGTGCTGGGTTCCTGAAACACAAAAATAAACGTTACATTAAAACGGGTTACACTTCTCCATTTTAACAGGACTAGATCATTTTCTACAGCGTGAATGTGGGTGAAATGAAAAAAAATAGAACTTCAGCTCAGCTCTGAACGAGGGTCTGGTTTTAACCAGGCTAGAAGGCCTCAGGATTGTACGGTTTTTTGAATAAACAAATAAAATATTTGCGGACAGTTCGAGACAAATTAATTAGGGCCGAATGAACCGTCACAGCTGGAAGGATTGATCAAAAAAGATTATGACATTCTATCTCAATAATTTTAGGTTATAACACTTAAACAACGGGAAAGTTGGAAAATTGCAGTGAACCTCCCGTTAGCATAGCATATGCCTAACAGCGGACATTTTATAACTTTGTAACGGTAGACGGCTCACATCGGATTCGCTAACAAAGCGTACAGTGGCGAGTCGTGTAGATAAACAATATCGACTTTAAATAATCCAAATTTAGTTTTTGTAGACGAACTTAGCAGCTAACAGCAAAGCTAACGAGCCATAGGTCCGACGTGGTTTACGAGATGTAGTTTTATAATTTGTGTATAGGCTGTGAGGATATAGAACCGAACGCATCATACTTGTATTTCCCAATATAAGAAGCAGAGAAAGTGGATTACCAATTTGGAAGACGTACTTTTGTGAATAGATCCAGTGAATGTCCACGTCGTCTTGTGAGCGGACGCAAAAGACAGTCGTTTCCTGTACAGCCTGAGCAGGGTTGCCAGGTGAGAAATGTAGGATTATCGTACACCCATTATAAACAAAATAATAAGTACTGTACTGTAGCGTCTG
>JBBPBX010092934.1:0-13642 GCA_038048925.1 Garcialebias charrua
GGACGTAGGTTGACACATTTATGTCTATAAAACATTGAATTTTATTTCAAATAACTCCAACAGGATACATTTCGTATATGAACATGTTGTGATCACACTAGATTTTTTTGAAAAATATCAGCTTTGTGGTTTTTGATAGAATTGATAATATGTGAAACAAAGTCTTTATTGTGTTCTTCTTCTAGTGGTGGCTAGTACTGTAGTAAATAGCTTGAGGAACACTACTGCCACCATGTGGTAAGACGAGTAGGATTCTGGACCCCGCCCACAGAAGGGGTACAAAAAAGCTGTGGAAACAGAACATAGATGTGACCCGACCCGAACTGAGCCGACCTGAGCCGATCCAACCCGAGCCGAGCCGAGCGGTGGAAAAGAGGCATTAGAGTCTGAACGGCCTGATTCAAAGGACTCTGCTTCACACTGAGGGTGGCTCTGTGTCTGTGTTTCAGCTGGTAAGTTTACATTTGTTAACGTTACTGCAATGTAATTCGTGCATTGCGGTGAGTTAAACCAGGATCCATGTAACACTAACTTTAAAATACTGTATTAGTGTGTAACTTTATTTTATGGCTATCTATGTAGCTAGCTAAACTCAAAAGCTAACTAAAGATTGACAGTAACAGATTAAGCTTCGCTTGTAAAAATGTGCTCATCCTCTCAGGTCAGCTGGTTCAACAGTTCACCTAATGTTCATTGTTTTATGTTCTCCACACAGGAGGATCTGACCCTGATGTTAGGATGACAGACAAAAGAAAAGAGAGATGGGGCCACAGGACAGTCACAAACTTTGTTGTTAAAAGTTTGCTGCCTATTTCTACAGTGGAGGCTGCATGGTGGAGGTAAGTAAGCTGTAAAGGATATTGTTGACCAGTTAAGCTTTTATCTCTCAGCCTAGATAATGGTTTTTGAGCAATACCGGTAATAACACAACCATGTTATTGTTGATGTTTTGTGTTCTAATGTCAATTAGGGAGATGATAAGAGCCCTAAACCCAGAGAAGATTCAGGAAGAGACACAGAGGTGCAGAAGTCTGCCATCAACCCTAACCTCAGTGAATCCAGTGACCTGCTGGTGGAATGTGAAGGACACTGTGCCAAATGCTATCAAACTTGGCAACCAGCTTTCTGTGTGTGCAACAAGCATCATCCACACCCTCAGAGCAAACATTTTCTACTGCTGGAGACACCATCAGCCAGGAGCAGGCTTGTTTGTGTCCAGAGAAAGCAGACAAGTTGATTTTAATGAAGAAAAATTGTTAAGTGAAAAGGTCCTCGGTGTGTAGCAGTGAGCATTAGACACTGACATGTCACTGGTCTGCAACTGTTCTTTTGACCTGGAAATTATTTGTTTATTAATTATGTAAGAAAAACTGCTTGGAATAGGAAAATAAACAAGTTGTACTGTAATGTGTAACGTAATTTTCTTCTTGTTAGAATTAATATTAATTATACAATTGGTGCCGAAAAAGGTACGGTTCAGGAACCAACACTGAAGTGAAAGTACCGGTACAGATAGCAATTTTTTTAGAAAGGTACCCAGCCTAGCCTGGTTAAAACCAGACCCTTGTCCTTCACTTTGCTTCGTACTAGGGTCTGGACTTTCTGCTATAGAGAACTGATTCTTGCTGGAGGCGTGGCCTCTGCTGAGGAACAAAACCATTGGATCTGATTTTACCCAATCGTTAACATTTGGCCGTGACGTATGTTGCAGTGTTAATTTTGTTGACTAATTATATTCGTTATGATTTTCGTCAACAAACCTTTATTTCATGACAGAAACGACACAGTAACTAAATAAAGACAACGTGATCGGATAAAAACTGACGAAATGAATTGACACTTTCGTCAACGAATAAAAACGAGACTAAAACATTGACTGGGACGAAATCCAATCAAAACTGTTTTCGTTTGGCGGAAGGTAGGGCCAAATTACAGAGGGAGCCAATCAGAATGACTTTAGCCCAAGCAAATAGGCGGGACAACTAGTTAGCCGTCCAATCAGTGCTAAGCTCTTTGCAATGTAGCTGCGCACTGCGCAGCCAGCCAGCAGTGCACTGCTCACTGACAAATTTAATGTTTTGTTTTAGTAACTACAGAGAATTGATGAAATTGATGAAAAGTTTTTACTATGTATAACTTAGTCGACTTAATTGACTGTAGATTTAGTCGACTAAATGTTTTCATTGATTTGTCAACTAAAATTAGACTAAAACAAAAAAAATTCTGATGACTAAGTAATGACTAAAACTAAATGATGTTTTAGTCACATGACTAAGACTAAAACTAAATTAAAAATAGCTGTCAAAATTAACACTGGTATGTTGCGCGGAACTGCGTAGGAAGGCGAGGGCCAGGCGAACTGTTCAGATAAACAGCTCAGAAACCACTCGGTGGATATTTTTTCTTCTACCAGTGTGTAATTACATGGCTTTAATTTACTAACTGTTGGCCTGGATGAAACATTTGAGATAAAATTCTATTTTTTATAATTTATATCCGTAGCGCCCCCGAGGCTGTTTGGAAAAAGTCAAACCGAAACAATTTAAATCTAGCAGATTTGACCATTTTGTGAATTGATTAAGGGACGGTTAAGCTCAGGAACCCTTGTGCTATAACGTCAGCTAAGAAATATATTTTTTCTCAACAAAGAAATAATAGTTTTTACCGTGTTTTCTTGTAAATTCCTTCGTGCCGGCTCGCTTCTTTGGCAGCCATTTTAAGCAGGGCAAACTGCGCATGAAATCGACGTCGTTCAAAACTCCGCCTTCTGTTCTCTGATTGGTCCGGCCAAAAATTTGCCAGCGAAATCCTTCTCTATGGGAGAAGTCCCAGATGGAGCAGTGAAGGGAAATGAGAATTGAGCTGAGCTGCGTAGGAAGGCGAGGGCCAGGCTATACCCAGTCCTATCTGCAGCCGTATGTTTTGGACACTTGGGTGCAAAGAGAAGCTGTGCTCTAATCAGCTGGTGGTGAGTTGGATCAGATTGTAGGGGACGAAGCTAGACAGACCCAGTAAACATGTAGTGAGGGTTTGGTGGGAATCAGAGCCATATATATAGAGAGTTCCGACACTCTTTGATGTCGCCGATAGGCGGTCAATCGTTCCAAACAACGGCTATGGAAACCTTGTGGAGCTGCGCCCTCTGGCGGCGACGGAGCGCTACTGCAGGCAGAGTCAGACTGTTAAACAGAGCCATGGAACAAATCGCCCCCTCCATGACCCACGTGACTTCCGCATTCCATTCTTACAACGGAACTCTATGGAAGTGTCGCAACTCTCACTTTATATGGCTCTGGGTTCAAAACTCCACCTTCTGTTCTCTGATTGGTCCTGTCAAAAATCTACCGGAGAAATCGTTGTCTATGGGAGAAATCCCAGACTGTGCAGTGAAGGGAAATGAGAATTGAGCGGAGCTGTGCAGGAAGGCGAGGGCCAGGCTGAGGCACGTTGTTAGTTTTTCCTCTTCTTTGGCCTTCAAGGCCTTAATGGTAAAATTGGTCTGTCTTACCCGTTCATTCAGCAGCTTGTGTCTGTGCCTTCTGAAGGATCTTGCTTGCCCGGTGCCCGCTGACCGAAGATTTCAGTTCAAGGCTCTTGGGAATGATGCCACTTTGTCTGCATCAGAGGTTGAAAATGGAGGAGGTAGAAAAGAGAGCCTTGGTGTCCTTTTCAGGGAGACCACCAAATCATTGGTTCAGGTATGTTGACAACACCTGGGTTAAAATTAAATCTCAGGAAAGTCCAACATTTTACTGATCACATAAACTCTGTGGATAAATATATCAAGTTCACATGAGAAGATGTAAAAAATCGCAGGTTGGCTTTCTTGGACTATGAGGTCTCAGTTTCTGATAGAGGATAAATGGTGAATGGTAAATGGTAAATGGAGCTTACTTATATAGCGCCTTCCAGCCCCCTGTGAGGGGCCCCAAAGCGTGTTACAGACCAGCCATCCACCCATTCATACTCACATTCATACACCGGTAGCGGTAGGCTGCCGTGCAAGGCGCCATCCAGTCCTACCGGGAGCAACTCAGGGTTAAGTGTCTTGCCCAGGGACACAACGACACATGGTGTGGGAACTCGGGATTCAAACCTCCAACCTTCCGATTGGGGGGGCGACTGCCATTACCACTACGCCATGGCTGCCCACATGATGGATATTTGGTGTACCGCAAACCCAACCAAACAGACCAGTATTTGCAATTTGACTCCAATCACCCTTTGGAGCATAAGTTAGGAGTCATCAGGACTCTGTATCACAGAGCAGACCGCGTCACTAACTCAGGAGCCAGACAGAAGGAGAAATCCCACACAAGACAGGCTCTAGAGCAATGTGGATATCCTAACTGGGCCTTCCTCAAAGCAGAGAAGAAACCCAAACAGGACTCCAGCCAGCCATCAGGTGAAAAGAAGGAACCCAGACCCAGACCAGTGGTCATTCCGTATGTTGCAGGGAGTTTCAGAGACATTGAGACGTTTATTTTCTAAACACAACGTCCCAGTGGCTTTTAAACCCCAAAATACATTACGACAAAGACTGGTTCATCCCAAAGATCCAGTCCCCCGGCACAAACAGAGTAATATTGTGTATGCTGTTCAGTGTCAGGAGGGCTGTGATCAGTCTTATATCGGGGAAACTAAACAGCCACTGGCCAAAAGGATGGCCCAGCACAGAAGATCAACATCATCAGGTCAGGACTCTGCGGTCTACACTCATCTCCAGGCCAGCGGTCACTCTTTCAGGGATGAAGATGTTCACATCCTTGATAGAGAGGAACGATGGTTTGAGAGAGGAGTAAAGGAGGCCATCTTTGTGAAAAGAAACCGTCCATCATTAAACAGAGGTGGAGGCCTCCGGGTTCAACTGTCCCCCTCTTACAATGCTGTTATTGCTAGTATCACTCAGCCCTCTGTGAATAGCAAACAACCATCAGGGTGCTAACGATCCATCGTTAGGCTGATGGTCCTCCTTGATCATGTGAGCAGCTGGTTTTGGCTGTCAGCAACAAACTGGTTGATCCACCGTGAGAGGGTTCTATTTGTAATACTGAGCTGAATGAACTGAATGACTTCTTTGCTCGGTTTGAGGCATGTAACAGCACACCTGCACAAAAACTCAACCCCTCTCCTGATGACCAGGTGCTGGCGCTTTCCCCAGACAGCGTAAGGCGATCATTCATCAAGATCAACGCCCGGAAAGCTTCTGGTCCTGACAACGTACTTGGTCGTGTGCTGAAGGACTGTGCAGGGGAACTCGCAGTGGTCTTCGCGGACATCTTTAACATCTCACTGAGTCAGGCCATCGTCCCCACCTGTTTCAAAGCCACCACCATCATCCCTGTCCCAAAGAAGGCAACGCCCTCCTGCCTCAATGACTATCGTCCAGTAGCACTCACCCCCATCCTGATGAAGTGCTTCGAACGGCTAGTCATGAAAAGCATCACATCTGTCCTCCCTGCCTCCCTGGATCCCTTCCAATTTGCATATCGGCCTAATCGCTCAACCGACGATGCCATCTCCTCTGCCCTCCACACAGCTCTCACACATCTGGACACGAAAGACTCCTATGTCAGAATGCTGTTCATCGACTTCAGCTCAGCATTCAACACCATCATCCCCCAACAGCTCATCCTTAAACTGGACAGTCTGGGGCTGAACACCTCAATGTGTAACTGGCTGCTAGACTTCCTGACCGGGAGACCACAGGCAGTACGGGTCGGGAATAACACATCCAGCACCATCACATTGAATACAGGAGCCCCACAAGGATGTGTGCTGAGCCCCCTTCTATTCACCCTGCTAACACACGACTGCACACCATCATACAGCTCCAACCACTTCATCAAGTTTGCGGACGACACAACAGTGGTGGGTCTCATCAGCAACAACGATGAGACGGACTACAGGAACGAGGTGAGCCGCCTGGCCTTGTGGTGCGGACACAACAATCTCACTCTCAACGTGGAGAAGACAAAGGAGATTGTTGTGGACTTCAGGAAGAGGGATGCCCAACATGCCCCTCTGACCATCAACAGCACCACAGTGGAGAGAGTGGACAGCACCAAGTTCCTGGGAGTGCACGTCTCAGAGGACCTGTCCTGGAGCAGGAACACTGCATCACTGGCCAAGAAGGCTCACCAGCGCCTCTACTTTCTCCGCAAGCTGAAAAGAGCTGGAGCTCCAACCCCCATCATGTGCACCTTCTACAGGGGTGCCATAGAAAGTGTCCTGACCAGCTGCATCACGGTGTGGTTTGGTGCATGTACTGCATCCTGCCGCAAGAGCCTCCAGCGCATCGTGAGAGCAGCTGAGAAGATTGTCGGCACCTCCTTCCCCTCACTACAGGACTTACACAGCAACCGCCTCACTCGGAAAGCCCTCTGCATGGCAGGTGATCCCACACACCCACTACACAGCTGCTTCAGCCTGCTGCCATCAGGGAGGAGACTGAGGAGTCTCCAGGCTCGAACCAGCAGACTAAATGACAGCTCTGTTCATCAGGCAGTCAGGATGCTTAACTCTCTACCTGCTCTGCCTCCCCTCCCACTTGTACTGCCTTAACACTAAAAACTTTCACACATTACCACACAACACAAAGATTTTAACACTGGACTCTGTGTCATCAAAACGGGTTATTCACTCAACTCACGGTCATGTGCTCATTCAGTTTGCACTACTTCTTATATTTGCACTAATGTTTGTATTACATTACTGCCTATAGTCATACTACTGTTTACATTCACTGTTTACATTTATTACTACTGTTTACATTCATTACTACTGTTTACATTTATTACTACTGTTTACATTTACACTACTTTTTATATCTACACTACTGCTGATATATATATTATTTTTACTAGCCTTATTGCATATGCCACTTTACCTCTATACCAATATCAACTACCTCATACATATACTGTGTACATAAACTTCATATGCTGCTTTGTCACTCTATTACAAATGTCAATGCCAGAACTTTCATTTTATTTTATAGATATACTTTTTACACTTTTATACTACTATGCAAAAAACTCAGGACAGTATTACACTTTTTATTATTTCATTTTATGCTTATGTTTATTAAATGTTTAGTGTTTTAGTGTTGGTGTAACTTTTCATACTTTCATACTACTACTATGCAAAAACTACTATGCAAAAACTCAGGACAGTATTACACTTTTATTATTTCATTTTATGCTTATGTTTATTAAATGTTTCAGTGTTTTAGTGTTTAAATGGTTACTGTTGCACCGAGGGACTGAGAGAAATGCAATTTCAATCCTGTGTATGTCCTGTACATATTGCAGTTTTGACAATAAAGTTGACTTTGACTTTGAATACAGCAGCTCAGACTGAGGAAGTCTTTCGGACGAAAGATGAAACGTTTCTACTTTTTTGTTTTGTTTTGCTTTGTTTTTTGAATGTCCAGAGGACCAGACTTGACTTTTTTAGACTTTTCTACCTGGATTATTGAGCATGCATCAGGGTATTTTAAACAAACCTTTACATCACTGCCAATTTTTCATTACATAGTTCCTTACATGGAATTTTATGGTTTTATGTAGGTGCAAATAATGGTATCAACAGCATCAACAGCAGTCGCACTTCTGGTGCAGCCTGAGCCAAAGCAGTATTGTAATATCCCAAGAACCAAGCTAGAGAAAATTCATGGTACTAAAGCATTTTTATGATGTTTTGAGAACCCCCTTTCAGAAGATCCATATAGGTTTATATTTACACACAGAAAACAAACTGCTGACCTCATTAATAACAGTTTCTCAAGTTTCTCACTAGCCGTGTTTCCATCAAGGTTTCTAGGTGCGCATTTTGAAGTATCGCAGCAGAAAAGCTTAATGGAAACGGCAAAATACGAAGTTACTTTCTGAAATTCGCCAAAAAGTTTATACGCTCGCTTGAGGTGGTTTTTGGGAGCTGCGAAACCGAGCAGCTGCGCAAAACGACAGATGGAAACACATTTGCCGACTCGTGCTGCCGTAGCGCACATTCACGTCACGTGACTGATCAGCTGTTTCCGCTCCGAACAACATGTAACTCGCTAAAACTAGTTGGCATGACAGAATAAATACAACTCGCCCGACAGCAGCACGTACCTGAAATATTCTCCCCATTTTGACGAGATGTGTGACCGGGTTCTGTTTTCAACCGCTACTTCCTGTTTACTCTCTGGTCTACTGTAGACATGCGCAGTGCTGACGTCTGACGTAATGACGCTGACGTCTGACGTAATGACGCTGTGCGCGGCTTGGAAAAAGCGCTTCAAGCCAGTAGATGGAAACACTTATGCTCTGCATTAATTTGTATTTACATATTTGCGAGGTAGCTCAAAATTCGAAATGAAAATGGATGGAAACAGGGCTACTGTGTCAACAGCTACAATCTATTCATCAGTGTTCATAATCTTTCATCATTATATGGTAATCCTTGCTGCTCATTCCAGCTCTGTCTTGACGGCCCCCTGTGGCGTCTCTTTCTAGTTCTGTTGTGTGGTGAGTGTGTCGTCTTGATTCACACATCCTGTCAGTGGTTTATAATCCCTCCTTTATCAAGACAGAATAGCCCACCGCTGTCTCTCTTCTCTCCACAGCTTCAAGGCCAGATCTCCATGCAGCAGCCTCATGATGCGTTCTCATTGTTTCGAGCTCTTCTACTGGCAGGCCATCTCACCCTGTCTGACCCCCACTCACGCAGGCTATTTTCTAATATTATTTATGCAGGGAGGGTCTTTAGTCTGTGCTAAGCTGGCTTTTTCAAGGCTTTTCACTGAAAGGCTAAAAACATACAAATCCTACCCCAAAACCCTCCCAAAAAACCATATGGAGCACTATACCTTAATCAGAGCATCACTGTGAGTTGGACTGTGTGTGGGTGTGTGCGCTCACTAATATTAGAATAATCCCTGGTGATTATGGGAGTGGTTATTAGGATGAATATGGCAGCCAGGCTGGTTCGAGTTGAGCTGCAGTGAGAAACAGATGTCAGTTGACCCACATCTGCAGAGCATGCTGGGACATTGGAGTGTCAGGTCACGGCTCGGATCACCTCAAGGACGACGTACATCTGGGGCACCCCCCAAAGACCGCTGCAGCTCTCTCTGGGTTCACAGTGTTCCCTGAAAGCTGTTTCTGACTGTTTCTGTGCCATGCCTGCACAAACAAACCCTCACACTCACACACATGCATATTTAGTCAAAAGTACAAATATTTCTGTTATAATGGAGAAATTTCAGAATCTGATCCTGAGATGAATGGTTTTAATAGAGCCAGACTCAGAATGTACCGGTAATTGAATAACAAATAGTAAACATTGCAATGTGAACATTGTGGTGGTACGAATCCGAATAAAGACATAGCTATAAATTGGAAACTTCATTAAAACTATTTTTGCGTGCACACTATATAATTTGAATTTATTAGGCTGAAATAATTGTTTTGTGCTGCCATTCAATTAGAGCCACCGTTTCTTTATTGATCAGCTTAAACAGCCTGTGCACGTTCAGCTGCAAAGTACACCTCATTGAGAAGAAGCTTGTTTGTGTTCTAACAAGATCTAAATTAAATCAGAACCAAACCCACCAGTCCACGTTTCACTGTGGCAGAATGAGTTCTGCTGTCTGTAAAGTTTTTGTCTGATAGAAATATGCATTTGCTTGCTTTATTCACCTTCACTGCACATGCTAATGCTCACGTGAGTTTTTAGACATTTAACTCAATTTCTGTGGAAAAAGCCAAGTTTTATGAAATTTTCAAACCATAAATGTAGGGGAGACTGGGGTAAGTTGAGCCAAAGGGTAAGTTGAGCCACCCCTTGTTGCTAAGAAACGGTAAACAAAATTGATCATGTGACCAAATATTTAGGAGGAGGGTGTCATTTCATGGAGTCTGTGAAGGTAAGAACCACATGGTAAAGTGGTTAGACATTTATTTCTGGAAAAAAAAATTTCACTCTTAAAAGTGAATTTAGTCTATCATAAGTTTCATGAGAATTGTGTTTAGACCAAAATAGATAATTTTAAATTTGTTTTATACATCAATTGTGGTATCTATGAGCTACAACATGAGGTCTTCAAACTAGCATAAAAATGCACTATTTTAGCTGTGGGGACTAATAATGTCAAAATGGTAGCTCTGGGGTAAATTGAGCCATTTCACCAGGGGTAAGTTGAGCCGGTGGCTCAACTTACCCCATACACTTAAGTGTATTTTAGCTGTAGCCTATATGTCTTAAACATTAAATCAATATTCTGCATTTGTATGATTACAGACTGGACATCATGCCTCACGTATATAAGCGCAAAACAAGTAGGGGAGCCACCACTGATGTTCTTGAAAGAGCCACCAGTGAAGTAAGAAAAGGGAAGTCTATTCGAGCAGCAGCTAAGGATGCCAAACTAGACAGAATGACACTGAAGAGGTACATTGACGAAAAAGAAAAAGCGCCTTTGAAAAAGACAGGTTATGCTGGAGTAGCAGAGGCTAAAAGGATTCTCTAAGATGACATGGAGTCTGAACTTGCCAAACATATTAATAATCTGGCAGATCAGTTTCGTGGGCTTACTACCCTCAAATGCAGAGAAATTGCCTACGAGTTTGCAAAGTGAAACAACATACTGTACCTGTGCCAGTCTGTCGAGATTGCTAGGGAGAATGGGATCGTGATGCTCATTTTGCCACCTCATACATCCCATAAAATGCAGCCCTTGGATGTGTCAGTCTATGGACCATTCAAGACATATTACAACAAAGCCATGGACAGTTGGATGCGAACCCACCCTGGACAAATTGCTTCCATTTATGCCATCCCAGAGATTGTGCATGAGACCTTCCTGTCAGCAATGACACCAAGAAACATCCTGTCTGGATTCAGGTCCACTGGAATCTTTCCTTTCAACCGAGATATCTTCCCACAGGAAGCCTATGTACCACAGACAGACCCAACCCTGACGAGCTATCCGACCAGTCATCTACTTCGGCTGACCTACCAGCACCAGCACCTAACATCACAGGGCCTGAGTCATCATCACTTTCTGGTAGTTCTGTCTCTCCCAGCCATCCAGGATACATATCTCCAATAGAAATAATGCCATTCCCAAAGGTGACGGCAACAAAGCCTAAAAGGAAACGTACAAAGGTGAAGACACAAATCTTGACTGACACACCTGAGAAGTTGTTGTTGGAACAAGTCAAAAAGAAAAAGAAAAGAAGAAGGCTGGAGAACTTCTCAAGAAACAGGGTGCAAAAAAGTAGGGATATGGCTCATCTTACACCAGTCCTATGCTCAACTTACCCCATTAAGGGGGTAAGTTGTGCCACAAGACCACTTTTTTTTAGACATGCTTTATTATTTGAACAGTTATGTTTCACACCCATTCTGTTGTTTGAAGAGATGCACAACAACCTGAAATATATGCAGATATATTAGTTGGCAACAAAACTATGATTGCCTTGATGTAGTGATCCTAAATATGAAAAATGGCTCATCTTACCCCAGTCTCCCCTATATATACTTTTTTTGATTTTCTGGATATACTTAAATTTGAACATACAATGTCATATTATTATATAGTTTGCAGCTTAGATATGAAAATACATCGTGTCCAACAATCTGTTCCAGTTACCACTTGGAAAACCAGTAGGATAGGTTAATTGGTGTGCACAACATCCAGTTAAAGTATTGTTAATAGAAATACACGCTGATAACAATGTAAGTTTTCTGCATTAAGGAATCAACTGACAAGGAAAACTAAATATTTTATAACTGTTGTTATGCACAAGCCTTGTTGAATTTTGAGGCTGAGGTTGGTCAGGAATCTCCTTCCAAGCTGAAATTCCTACTTTGATTTGATTTATAATAGGAACTTGGAAACTGCAACTTCCAAATACATTTGGAATGCACAATCAGTTAAAACTCGGTTTGGGAACTTTAAAAAAAAAAAACTTAGTTTACTCTTCAGTGCTGCTGTTTGTATCTTATGAGTGCTAATATTTAGATTATTTTCACCATTTTCTTAAGTGTATAAGTATACATAACGAGATAAAAAAGAAATTATGGTTTGTCTAAAAATACAATTTTACAAAGTCAGAAAATTTAAAAAAGCAACGAGTTCAAGAGATACTAAAAAGTAATGTAGCAGTGAAAGAATAAAACATACATGTATTAGTAATTTAGAACAGATTTACAGGACTTTTAAAGATAATTTAGCTGAAGATTTCAGATTATAATCCATCATGTGCCGTTTTGCTCAAAGACGAGTTTAGAAAGCCATTTTCTCAACATGACATCACTGCAAAGTACAAAAGCACGCACAAAGCACACTGCTGAAGGTTAGATTGAACACAAATGTTTTGGGATTACCACTGACAGGAGAAAGGAGACGAAGAAGAAGTTGCACATGGCCAAACCAAACACTGTGGTTTCAAGCTATAGTTGCATTTTACTTGAAATGATGTGGTAGACCAACACGAAGAGTCAACAATCCCTAAATGAAAACAGCTCTACTGGAGTTCCAGTAAATATACAAGCTGCAGGATGGAGTCTCTTTCTCTGTGTTGTAATGTGCTGGTTCTTTGGTCACTCTGAAATCTCCTGAGGCCTGAGGGGTTACAATCCATGATAGCTGGAAGATGACTCATGCAAGCCTTTTCTGGCCATCAGTCCACTCCCCATTAAGAGGTTGGACGTTGCATTTTTTATTTCCCAAGATAAATGGCTGCTTGGTGAAACCTATTTTAGGAATATATGCATTTTTTACTTCTTGATGCAGCTTTCTACAAATAAAAATGCAATTTCTCTCTCCTGCCTGCTTTAAGTCCCTCTTTAGCAGGACTGAAACCCATCCTTGTCATGCCACAAGGCAGAGGGATTTGACTGACAGCTGGCTTTGGCATCTTGACACAGGTCTCTGCCCCCGTCATCATTGCTGATCATCCCATGCTGGTCCCCTGAGTGACAGGCGTCTGCCGAGCCATTTACTCTTTGCACAGCAGAAAAATGTCCACCTTGTTTGCGGCCTGATGAACACCTCCCATTTTTATTTCTCTTCTTGTTGAACTCCTCTGTGTAACTTGAACCTTAGCTCTTATAACTGAATGATATTTATTTTTAATTTTCCTTCCTGTTTGGCTTCTTCGTTCTAATTGTCTCTACTCCTATTTCAGTTTGGTGTTTGAATTGAAAATAATTTCCAGGTATCTTAATAAAAGTGTTGGTTTGAATCTTACACCGTGACTCTATTTCAGTTTCTCAAACTGGCCCTACGACAGATGGGGGGGCTTGGTACTCCTTTGGGAGTGCTGACAGGAGTCAGGACGGAGCACATTTGTCTGCTTCAAGCTTGTCAGCGAACTGGAAATATAAAATTTTCTCTTTAAAGTTTTTTCAAAAGACTGAACTTGACACTAAACATTAAGCAAAAAAAAAAAAGTGGTTCAAATATAAGTTGGTGAACAAAATAGGATAAAAACTGTGTGGATTTTTGTTGTTGGGTGCTTTAGTTTATTGTACAAACCACAATATTTCAGCACCAGTTACAGTTTAATGTCATAAAACAGATGTAATCTAAATCATAAAGTAATTTAGCATCCTTTGGGACACAATTTATTTGCATAAAAATGTTTTT
>JBBPBX010092935.1:0-13642 GCA_038048925.1 Garcialebias charrua
GTCCACACACACACATCTTCGAAGGCGGACCACGGTTTTATACCTCTAGATGACGTCATCGCCTCGTGGGACCAATCCTGGAACCGAACCGCCTTGGAACCGCCCTAGAACTTCCCCTACTCTGTGAGTGATCCGCCTCTCAGCCAACAAGCTATCAGCTCTGTATGTCAATCATCAAATGTTGGGTGTGTTGCATGTGCAGGCGTGTAACTGAAAAACTCTTCCCTATTGGAAATAAAGCCCGAGAGAAAAACGTTCTGCCTAGTGTCACATTTCACATTATAAGGCAGAATTAAGTGAATACAAATAATGGAGCATAGTGGGTGTAATGTAATACTGATAGAAATATATTTCAATTCCCCTTTTGACATGACAAACATCATGTCAACAAAATCCTATATGTTCTATGTGAGAATGCAATTAAAAACTTGATACACATTGGAAATCTCTAACATTCCCTCCCACAGCAATATTACATCTAAGTTACCCACCCAGAATATAAAACCCTTATATAAAAATAAGCATCAATACTAATTGGTAACAAAACTACGTAAGAAAATATATGGTAACCGTCAGAGCTTATATGCTGGAAACGCAATACAAAACTAAAAATCTAAAAAATAAATGTAACAAAAAGCAAAGAAATCAACCAAAAACAAAGAATAAAATAAAACATCAAATAAATGTAATAAGAAATAAACAAAACAAACAAAACAACAAATAAATGTAATAAGAAATAAACAAAACAAACGAAAATAAATGTAAAAATGAAACCATAAAACAAATAAAAATAAAAAATAAACAATAAAATGAAGCGGACTGTCCCTCCTATCAAACATCACGCCTCAACAGGGTATATGCAAGAATAATGAAGTTAAATTCAATACCTTTAAAAAGGCGTTCAATAAAAAACAACTGGACTTTAATTTGACCTTATAAATTCAATACTTTCTCAAAAACCCTTAAATTTCCCCAAATTTGATTTATCAACTCTTAACAACTTCAAAACATTGCATATACTCTGCTCCAGTGTGTGCATTTCTGGTATGTGTTAACCTTAGCAAATAATCTAAACTATGCTTTAGCCAAGTCAGGCCATCTCATCTTCATCATCATAGACACCTGTGAGGAGAAAAACCCTACACTACTCTGTTGACTAGTCTGATATCTGAGAAAAAGCTCAACTGCTCTTATTCAGAGATGTCTGCGATAAGGGCTAAGACCACATTCAGAAAATTAACACTAAACCTATGATTAAACTGATCAGAACAGAAAACACAAAAATTCTTCCATAACCTGTTAAACTCAATTATCTTATTCACATCCATTTCCTATATATATATATATTATTCTCTGTACCAGAATGTTCTACCACAAACATTTCCTATCAGTAAAATTCACCGCTAGGCTTACTCTTAACAAAGGTGCAGCTAAAATGTATCCTCTAAAACATTTCTAATTATCGTTCAGATCTAAGAATCAAAATTGATAAAACTAAATTATATCTATAGAAAAATAGTGAGAACCCTGTACACCTTTCTCAAAAATCTATCAACACACAACTATTGTACTGCTAATTCACCAAGCACAAACATATATGTATATAAAATCACATTAATCTGTCTGAAACATTCACATTCTGTCTGACTCATTCATCTCAACAACCTTTAATCCTTTCTGGACCTCCTGGATCAAACTCACATTCATTCTTCACAGGCGTAAGAATAATCATATGTAACTTCAACATACGGTGTAAACAACAATTGAGAGGTTTCAACAAATATTGAGAAATCCTTGGCATTTAATATTAGTTGGTTAGTTAATGTGATTAGTTCTGCTCTGCTGCATGTTCCACACCTTTACCTGTAGGATAAAAAATGGTGCAGGGAAATAGATCTTCCCTTCATTGTTCACACTGCAACATTAAACATTCATTCAACATTAATTAATCCGCTGAAAAAGGGGAGGAATGTAAACCCAGTTATGGTAAGGTTCCTCTGTTTGTCCATCACAGCTGTGGAAACATTGTAAAGTGCATTTCCCCTTTTCAAATATAAATTATTCACAATTTTATCTTACACGTTCTGTCACAGGGCTGACAGATCATCAGCAGTCCAGAATTGACCTGTAAATGAAAAATAAGAAAAAGTCAGCACTAAATCTGTATAAATTACCCCAAACATTCATATCCAACCTGTTTTTAGGCACTTATTAAAATGATATTCTATAACTTATCAAATGTATAACTGTTTCCAGCTCTCATCACTGTATGAAGAGTTAAAATGTTGATCTAATTAGTTATTTGAAATGGTGTGTTTAACTATACAGTATAAAAAACTCAAAACATCCGAACCCAACTGCCTAGCATTAGACGTAATACTTCAACCATAAGACACATCCCCCATTAGACACATGTCACACCACCACGACATCCTATGTCAACACCTCCTTCAACACAACCTCTACTCCATCTTCTCCACTATCCACACCAAAGTAAGAGAGCTTTAATCCTGCTCCAACACCGTGAGCCTTGCTGCCCTTCCACTCGGTCTCCAGGACAAAGAAAACATTTACCTTCCTTCTCTGCATCATGCCAGCAAACTCTCCACCTTCCCCTCTTCTGAGCAAGAAGTTAGGGTCCTCATCACAAGATCTGTTGACATTGTCGTGAACAACTTCAGGGGAGCCTGTCTTAGCTGTCGTTGCAACCCACAGAGTGAGACCTGTAAACAATATTCCAAAAGTGGTTACCGCACTTAACCTCACCGCTAGGAAATTCATTCTTCCTGTAACAATTATGTACAACAAACAACGTCCCCTTTTTATGTAATGTTATTTTAAGTCTGTTTTGAGTTTTTCCTCAAGTTGTATCAGGCCCTGGAACTGGTCGAGATGCAGTGTCACTCTGTACAGATGTAACTCCCAGCTCCTCAGACACACCCAGTCCTTAAGATGCGCCCAGCCCCTCAGACGCGCTCAGCTCAGCCAAGTCGTCTCGTACCTGCTGTACAATACATTGAGAAGGGTCAGAATTTGATCTTATTGTGCACTTTCATACATCAAAACGTGTAGTCTCTCAGTCAGCTTCCCTCTTTGAAACAAGACGGCATTCACAAATCCGTCTTTTTCATCCACTACCAAGTGAAATGGCCAGGAGTAATCTGGACACTGCAGAGAGCACGCATCAAACAAAGCTAGTTCAATCTCCACAAATGCCCTGTCAGCTTCCTCCGTCCACTGCAGTGGGGACACAAAATTTTTATATCCCACAGCCGAAATGAGGTTCCGCAGAGGAGCCACCTTACGGCTGAAATCAGGAATGAAGTTCTTACTGTAATTGATCAGCCCCAAAAATTTTAACATCATCCTAACATTTGCTGGTTTAGAATGATTTAAAATGGAGCTTTTCTGAGATGGCGTCAGTTGCAGGCCAGAGCCAGAGATGAGCCTACCCAAAAACTGAACTTTTGAACGACCCACCTGTAATTTGTGTTTTGACACTTTAAAACCACACTGGGCTAGATGTCGAAGCACAGCTTCAGATGCCAGCATAATAGCTTCTGAAGTCGGAGCTGCTATCAGAATATCATCAACGTATTGGATTAAAACCACTCCCGGTGGCAAAGGCAAATCAGTAAGGACTTGCTTTAATACATTATTGAACAAAGAGGGCGAATCCACGAATCCTGAGGTAATCTACTGTACGTGAATTGTTTCCCCTTAAAGGTAAATGCAAACAGATCCCTTGATCCAGCGTCCAGAGGCACACAAAAGAACGCGTTCGCCAGGTCAATACAAGTAAAAAACTTGTGTTCTGGCTGAATAGCATTCATCATAACATAAGGATTTGGAGTACCATAATTAGATGGAACAACAACCTTATTTATAGGCCTCAAATCATGAACTAAACGGTAATGAGATTTATCAGCTTTTGGTACCGGGTGTAGAGGTGTGTTCCAGCTCGAAACAGTGGGCTGCAACACACCAGCTTCCAGCAAACCCTTAATAGTTTGCTCTATACCGTCAATCTGCTCCTGTCGGAGTCGATATTGATGTTTATAGATTGGAACCGTGCCTGGCTTCAGGACGATCGATACAGGGTTGACACTCAGCAGGCCCACATCTGTAGAACTCCTGGCCCAAAGTGTATCAGGCAAACTGGCTAACAGTTTGTCCGTATCAACATGGTCTGTGTTTTCTCCGCCATGTGATCTAGGCAGAGAATGTTTCTCAGGTAACAATAATGTGAATGATCTGTGTGTGATCCTGTAAGTATCAGTTTCTGGAGAATAGTGTAAGTGTGGATTTTGTGTAGGCACCCATTCCCTTACAGCAAGACAGCGTCTCATCACAGGACCTAAATTCTTCGCATCAGCACCAGACACAACCATCAATGACACATGTGGAGCTGATACATCGCCAAGCATATACAGTTGCAGTAACGGTGCGGGCAATTTCACGCCTGCCACCACTCCCTCCGGGGCCACATAAATGTCCATGATTTCAGCCACTGGAAATTCACCAGTCTCTTGACAATGTTCAAGCAGTCCTGTCCAGAGCACATCGTAGTCCCCATCACCACAAAGGTCATAGTTCAGCGTGCAATGTGCCACATCAGGAAGCATGTCATAAGATCTTATGACATTAATCCAGGCGTTCCAGCTCTGCAGTGTGTCGTACAAGAGCGTAGTTGTAAAGTCAGGAACTGCTCCCCACCAAACTTCAGCTTGAAATTCGGCTGGACCAGACTCAGCAGAAGTCCCTTCAACCTGGAGCATCTGATGAATGGAGCTTTTCACTGTAGCACAGTACTGAACAGTTCCATCAGGAAAACTCAGCTGGACGTTGTCAGGACTCATCATCAAAGTCACGTTCTGATCACACAGAATGTCTCGTCCAATCAAGTTCACTGGACATGTGTCAGAAATCAGGAAGGAGTGTTCAAAGCGCAGATTATTCCACACGCATGGTACGTAACAAGATAGCGGCCACTCCTCTGGCTTGCCCGAGAATCCAACAACAGGTACGGTATTCTTTGATCGTGGGAGTGACGTGTTAACTGACGAATACCTGGCGCCTGTATCAACCATACACATGTGATTTCGGCCGTTAATGGTTAACGATACCAAAGGCTCCAAATACAAGACGCCACCTACTGCCGGACCAGGGCACCCCTATTGGATAGGATATTGGCCTGGGGCCTGATTATTGGCTCCCGGCATAGGGCCATGTGGAGTATTATCTGGTGGTGGTGAATATACGTCATGTGGATAACGAGCTGGTGTCACCTCCTGTCTCGATAAATCCTGTTTGGTCGGACATTGAAAATGCCAATGTCCCACCCCGTCACACCGGTGGCACCTGTCCGTGGGTCGAGGGTTGCCCCTCGGACGTTTGTACCGACCCCTGCGCCAGGATGTGGATGGGCCCAGAGGTCTCTGTTGATATGAATTATCAGATGATGTAGGAGGACCCTGAACCTGGGGCATCTGAATTGCATTCACCTTTGTGAAATTAAGTTTGTCACGTATGTCTTTTAATTGGGCCTTAGCTAATTGAGTTTCAAGGGATTTTAATTCCCTGTCATCAGACTCCCTCTTATCAAAAGATTGATCAATAAAATGAACAATGTGGGCTGCCCATAAATCATAATCCATCTTTGTCAGGCCAACAACAGACGCCAAGCTCTTCTTAACATCATCAGACAGAGAGCTCTCTACAGCACCTCTGAACAACAGTTGAGTCGTAGGATCAATCGTTGGATCATTTCCAGTTCTATTTTCCCACAAGAGCTTAACTCTAGATAAGTAGGTCGTGCCCCGTTCTGTAACAGCCGGAGGAATCTCACACAAGTCTGAAGATTTCATAGACGTCGGATATTTCTCTCGTATAATTGGCCATAAAATTTGAACGTGGTCGTGCAGTGTGTCACTGTCTGGGTCCAATTTAGTCCCAGCAGCCTGTTCTATTTCAGTCAAACTACCAAACGACGTGCATGCTGTGAAAACCCTCCTCCAATCACCCAGACATGGCACAATTCCGGCGCATGCCTCCAGAAAAGCGCGGATCCAAGCCGAACCTCCTTTCTGGATATCAGGCAAACGCTGACGGATCAACTCAGTATCCTGCAAACTAAAAGGCGTGTAAGTCTGTTTGCGGACTCCCTCAGCTGTGGTGGAAGAAACGAGAGGTAACATGAATTGAGCAGGAGGCGCTGCGTCAAGGCATGTGTGAACATTATCAGCAATTCTATTTAATCGACCTGAATTTCCTCGCTGCCAGCCAGTGACCTTATCAAAAGTTGTGGCAGGAGGCCTGAGGTCAGGACAAGCAGTTGGACCAGGACAGGTCAGTGGCACGGAGTCATATGAAGCCCCCAAAGATGTCACGCTGAAAGAAGCATCAGAGGACGGTGGACGAAACACATCACCTCCCCTTTGTTCACCCACAGAGCCAGGAGTGGTGTGAATACCACCCATCAATGTTTGCACATGGTCTTGTACCATATTCCTATTTTCTGCTGATTCTGTCTGTAAAATACCCCCTGTAACGAGAAGCAAGTCTGAGCTGGATCTAGTGTGTTCAGAACCAAGTGAGAGCTCTGCCAGATTTATGGATGATAGCTTCGTCAATGGCATTTGGTTGTGTGGATTTAATCCCACAGGTGCATACGGGGGAGGACGAGGAGGAGGAGGAGGTGCGAAGCACAAGGCCGTTGAGCTTCAAGGCATGTCTCCGTTCTGCCAGTCATGACCATAACGTGCGCCTTTTCAGCCTCCATGTTTTCATAAAATAGCACAAACAGTCACAGCAACAATAAAAAAATAAAACAACCCAACCGTGAACTATCAATTAACTAACTACTTAACTGTGGAGTCTTTCCAACAGCAGCGTTGAACTTAAACGAACAAACAATAAATCTGAGCCGTTCCCTGGACCAGAACTTACAGAATGGTCCAGTGAACTCACCTCACTCAGGGGCAGCTGTGTTACAGGCGCGGGGGAGCGGGGGGGGGGTAACCTCAAGGAGATGTCTCTTCCCTGGTACGAGCATGGAAGGAGGAAGAGGTGGGGGCCCTGTGGTGTCAGGCACTAAGGTCTTATCTGTTGACGGCCATAAAACTGAATGTGAGCCAACAACTTGTCTCTGTGAAACTGCCCTGTGCACACTTCTCAAGCAGATTTCTGTCCAACAGCAGATGGAGACAGGTCATCCACAACAGGAAACATTCCTGACCGACACATGTTATTCACCCAAGAAACTAAACGTCTTTTCTCATCAAGAACATTCTTGACAGCTACCTTCCGACTCCATGAAACCCATAACTCATGCAAAACAGATCCTAATGTGCCAAGGGCACAATTCTTCCAAGTTTGTATAGGTATGTCAGACATTATAATAATGTTATACACGTGTTTTACAAGGGTGAAGTGAGCAAACCTCCAGCCAGGACCATGGACAGCTGCAGTAGCCAACCAAGAAACTGCCTGTTTTAAATCACCCTCCTAAAACACCCAATAAAAATGCCACCCCAGAGCACAGCAGTGGCAGTCACTATTAGACTTCACAATTTGACCTACTGCCGGCAAATACACCCACTGAAACAATATATAAAATAAAAAATCTTTCCCTGTTGCCTTAGTTTGCGTGTTTACAGCACTTTCTGGAGTACAGGCCACAAGCCTCTAAATGAAACAGAAAATAAATAAAGGAAAAAAAATGAATAAAGAAAAGAAAATAAAAAAAATAATAAATGAAAAAAAATAAAAAGTTTGCGACCTATACACCAGAAAATACGGCAATCAACTTCAACTGGGAAGGGGAAGAAAAGATTTGACTCTAACGGCGATCACTGGTCCCGGATTGTGAACTAAATCACCTTCTCGGCAACTCTTGTGAACCCGGAGCGACCCAGGCCACTCTGTACGGCAAGCCGTGTGCTGGATGAAAGCCAGTGCGACTCTACGGCGAATAAATCCCGGAGTTCACCTCTGACCTCAGCCCCACAGCTCCCGGAGCCCATAAAATAAACAAATAAAAAAAGTCTCTCAGCCAACAGGCCGGAGCTCATAGATGGGGAAAAACGCAAACTTAGGCACTCATACACTCACCCTTTGTGTGTGTGGACTATGTGCTTTATACTTTACTTATATGTACGAAAACAGCAAAAAAAATGCACATTCAAATGAAATACCAACAGTGGTTCACGTTATTTAACTGTTAACGCTAACCCAAAAAACCGTAGCTACACTACGGTATAATTTTTGCCCACCCGTAGACAGAACAGACATACAGCCAAGGTAAATTTAGCGTTTTCAATAGCAGACATTTAGGTATAAACGGAAGATCTGCTCACCTGAATGAAGAGGCGCCACTTGGCTGCAGCTTGCTCCGCCACTCGTGGGGGAAGCCCTCAATCGGCTTCCGTTTCAGGCCAAACCTCACACTTCTCAACGTCGGGATCACCAAATTGTTGCGGTTCAAAAGTTGAAGGGAAGCTCTGAAACGAATGTGCAAGTTTTAGGCAGGTTTATTGTACATTATAAGAATAAACCTTACAGCGACCAACAGACCTCTCACCGAGCACAAGTCCACACACACACATCTTCGAAGGCGGACCACGGTTTTATACCTCTAGATGACGTCATCGCCTCGTGGGACCAATCCTGGAACCGAACCGCCTTGGAACCGCCCTAGAACTTCCCCTACTCTGTGAGTGATCCGCCTCTCAGCCAACAAGCTATCAGCTCTGTATGTCAATCATCAAATGTTGGGTGTGTTGCATGTGCAGGCGTGTAACTGAAAAACTCTTCCCTATTGGAAATAAAGCCCGAGAGAAAAACGTTCTGCCTAGTGTCACATTTCACATTATAAGGCAGAATTAAGTGAATACAAATAATGGAGCATAGTGGGTGTAATGTAATACTGATAGAAATATATTTCAGTCTTTCGTCCAAAAGACGTCCTCAGTCTGAGTTGCTGTGTTCAGCTCAGTCTTATAAATAGCACCCTCTCACAGTGGATCAGCCAACTGGTTGATCCACTGTGAGAGGGTGCTATTTATAAGACTGAGCTGAATACAGCACCTCAGACTGAGGAAGTCTTTCGGACGAAAGACGAAACGTTTCTACTATTTTTTTTGTGCTTTGTTTTGTTTTATTTTTTGAATGTCCAGAGTACCAGACTTAGCTTTTTTAGATCTACTAAGAAATCCATTTCATAAAGTCAAGGCCCAGGTATAGCTCGGCGTTCGGCCGTACGGCGCTCGACGCAGTTCGAGTGCGAGGCACAAGCGTAGCCCCGCAGGGCACAAACGTGCAAAGCTCAAATTTTACGACTGCGTACGCGTGGCGCGTTGTCGTACAATAAACTGCCCGGCGACGGACTGTTTTGGATGTGACACAAATGTATTAAATTCCTCTTCTTCGTCCCTGATCTGGACTTTTCTTTTGTTTTTTTTGCCAAAAGTCAAGTAATCGCTTCCTCCTCCGCTGACTCCATGACTGAAATGATGAGGAAATGAATGAATTTGTCACGAGCGAATTAAACTCGGGTCCTACGTAGCTGCGCGAGGTTCTGCAGATTTCCTGGTGTGCTGTGGGCTGCAGGACCAGCGCTCCCTGTTTTTTATTTATTTATAACTTTTTAATAAGATATAAACATTCATTCAACCTTTATTTAGTCAGGTAAATCTTTTGAACCTCATGGGCTCATTTACGAAAACGACCTGCTAACGAAAGCGACCTGCTAAACAAGAAACTCCGCTGCGCTGAAGCAGCCGGCTCACCTTTTTTTTCTCCCCCCGACCTGTCAATCAATTCGGTAGGCGTGTCAGCAAATGATCAATCAGCGAACGTTTCTGCGCTGTGGCTTCTCAAATTATGTCAAGAATTTGGAGCGAAAACGCGAGAATGAACGCGAGAAAAAACGCAGAGCTGCGCCATTTAACGCGTGCGAAGGGAGCGGCATTCGGCCGAAAGCAGAGCTATACCTGGGCCTTAATGAACCAGACACAGTACACCAAACTGTTAATGTGTACTGTAGTCACACTGACACAATAAAAGTCTGAAAACTTACTGTAGATAGCATCCAGTTTTTTTGTCCAGAGGTAGACGAGCATCTCCTCGGCCTCGTTTCCCCCCTCGAAGATTGCTGACCAGCAGAGTCTCCGCAGGAAAGACTGCTGGGAGCAGATGCCTCACAAAAACTGTAGCCGAGTTTGCATTGGTAGCATAGGCCCAAGCCAGTTTCTCGACCGTCACTCCAGTCCCAGGATGGATCTCCACCTGTTTAATGGAGACATGCAAAAGGTGCATTTAGGATACTGTATAGTGATGAATGTTTTTATTCATTCTTTATTAACCAATCACCTTAGATGACAGGGTATCCCTTGTTGATGGAATGACCGACTCACATGGGGAGCTTGAGGGTGTAGGTCTGGAGAGGGACGGCAATGAATCTGCAGATGATGGACCAGGCCTGGACTGCAGAGAACTTTTTGAGGTGGCAGTTGTGGTGTGTTCAGTTCTGAACTGTACCTCTTAGGATGTTCAGCTAGATTAATTACAGTCTTCATAGACTTTAGGAGTTCAGGCAGATCTGTACCAATTAGATAAAAAAATATTGTTCTTTATTACAAAGTTCAGTTTTGTAAAAACAGATTAAATTATTTGAATTTTATTGACTGTGTAATTGTTAAATGAGTGAAGTGATACCTTGAAAAACCAACTCCCTCAGTTTAGCATTCTCGTCTTTCAGTTCCTGGATCTGCCGCTTTAATTCAATCACTGTCTGACTTTCCTCATGTTGAAGGTCTGAAGGCGGAGTATCACTGTACATGGCGAGGAATTCCTCTGCAGGGTCCTTCCCAGTGAGAGCTTTTGGCTTCTGTGTACGCAATGATAAAGAGAGAACTGTCAGTATATTTGTATGATACCGAACTCTAAATAGACAAAAGAAAATTGATGTCACCTTGGCTTGAGTCAGAATCTGAGTCTCATCTGTATCCGAGCAGTCAGAATTGTGTTGGTATTTTAGAGGGCGGACAGATACCCTCTTGGTCAGCTCTAAAGGAATGGATGGGTGGAGCAATAAAAAATAAAAATAAAAAACAAACTCAAAAAGTGACCTCGTAAGTACTCACTAGCTTTGTTCAGTAGTTCTGTGGAGGCGTTGCATAGTTTGGCAGCTGGACACCTACACAGGTGATTTAAAGAAAAATAAGCATGCCCATTTTTAATAAAAGGGCTTACTAAAAAGGTCATTACTTTTGAAAGCGGAATTAAAAAATCTACATTACCTCTGACACGCTCTTCTTCATCAGAAGATGTTAATCCTGCAAAAAAAGTTCACAAACATTGATGTGAAAAAAGTTTTAGGCCCAATTTTTGTCAGCAGATTACATATGTATAAATCACTTGAGAATGACAAACATACCGCTTAAAAAAACCTCCGGAGCTACTTTTTAAGTGCGACTCCTTTTGGATTTAGTCACCATGTCCAGGTCCTCCTCATCCTGCTCTGCCTGACTAGTCAGGTTGTAATTCTCACACTCACAACGTTTGGCTTAAGTGAGGAGAGAGAAAAAAACACATTTCAACAATATTTGGATTAAGATATACATTTCATTTTAAATGTATCAAAACTTACCAGAAGTACAGTACTTTTTATCTTTATTAATGGGATGTCATCCAGTCACCCCCAGGGTTAATTTTATCCCTCATTGCCTGTTTGGTTTTTGTGGCACTCATCTTATTTGGCCAATTACCACACTTCACTAGTATTGGCCAGAATTGGACACCACTACTTTTGAAAAGTGGGACACCATCAATGTTTACAGTAATCTGCACATCATTGCTGACGTAAATAACGACAGATCCCCTTCTCTAGGTCACAGTACATGTACTGCCCGCCACATTTAGGCTCCGTGGTGTTACACTGTGGTGTAGTAGTGTATGGCAATCCACAGGCAATACGTGTCCTTGCTTTCTTAATATGGCCAATAAACCATTAAGTGCTCTGTGTGTCAATGTGTGTTCTAAGGCCCAGCCATTACTGTACTGTAATGTAGTTCACTTCGCCTATCCTAACACAGTACCCTACATAAATATCAAAAAACACATACAGTACATTTAGAGACAATTTAGAGACAATTACAGTAAATCAAAAAATAAAATTTCTTACTTTGATCTGGTCAAGCCTGTCTCCGTCTTTTTAGCATGTTAGCTCCTTGCACGTCCGACCTCTGCAGCTTTGTGCTGCTCCACGCGGTCCAAACTATTTACAAGAAGGACTGTTAGCATGTTAACTCCATACATAATGAAGGGGAAAAGAGTGAATAACTTACTGCGCCGTTTCTCCATCCAAAAGGCCGCGTATCGTTAGCATTTTAGCTCCGCAATTTGTTAGCGTTAGCATGTTAGCTCGTTGCTACTCCGGTCAGGTCCGGCTCGCACGCTGTCTGCTGCTTCACGCAGTCAACAGCGTCTTTTTCATTCGCCCATCTGTCCCTCAGCACAACCGCCGTTCATCTACATCTCATGTATCCATGCGCAGGAACCTCTGAGCGGACACAAGATTTGACTGTCGAAGCCGAGGCAAACCGAAGCTAGCCAAAACATGGCGGCACTACCGAAAACTGACTGCTGCCGGAAACTGTGGGAAACTGCCGCAAACCCTATATGGGTGTCCAAACATAACAAAATAGAATTTTGACACACCTAAAACAATTAAAAGTAAAAGTAAATTTACACATGAGTTTGTAATAATTGCAGAGATGTGAACACGTATGATTTGGAAATGTAATTATCAATACAGAGGTCTAGTGGTGACAGAACAAGCAGCTTCATTGATCACGTTGACTATCCGCATTACATTGTAACACATTTACTATGTAAAAATTAATTTGAACTCAAGGTGGTGTGAAACATGAATAAAGTTTAGATTTTTTACTATTATTTTTTTAAATTTGAGGTAAGTTTGTGTGTGCTTTTACTGGTAATGTATACCCATAGTAATTCACAGCCCAGGTCCAGGTTGAGAAATGCTTTTAAGACAATAAAAGTGCACTGTGTACTCAAGACCAGGTTTATTGTTGTGTTTATTTATATTGTATATTTATTAGGGCTTGAGGAAGTGCTAAATAATCCATAGTTATACCTTTGGCGTCTCCCTACAACACACGTTTTCTATAGGGGAAAGGAATAAGCTGCATTGACCACAGGTGCACCTGTTGAAATAGGTTATTTTTGCTTTATAATTTGGATACATATGTCTTACTTGAGATAGTTTAACATTAACAAATATGACAATTGTTACTGCTTTGAACATTAGCCTATGTTGCTAATATCAATTTACCACTCAGGAGGGGGTGAAAAGTCCTCCACCTAGCATGTCACGAGGTGTGGCCAGGACCGTGACATGCAGCTAGCATGTTGCATATATTATGCTAATGCTAGCTGCATGTCACAGTCCTGGCCACACCTCCTCGCTCTAACCCCCATATACCGGTAAGTTTAATAGTACATTTTCCTACTAAGGATATTATATGTGAAATTACTGTCATATATTGTTCTTATAAGTATACAAATTATATATGTTTCATTTTATACAAATTTACTAAGGATCTTATACCTGGTTTCA
>JBBPBX010092937.1:0-13642 GCA_038048925.1 Garcialebias charrua
AAACACATCAAAAAAAGTTTTGGAAAAATTGAAAGAGGATCTGGATAAACAAGACTGGAATGATGTGTATGTTGATGATGCGAACAGGGCATATGATGAGTTTATGAATATCTTGGAAACCCTGTATGAAAAGAATTGTGTGCAAACAAATTACACAAAGAGAAATACGAATGATCAACCATGGATGACAAAAGGGTTAAGAAATGCATGTAAAAAAAAGAATTATTTGTATTCATGTTTCTTGAAATTGCGAAGTCAGAGCGCAGAAGAAAAATATAAAAAGTATAAAAATAAATTAGTAGGGATTATAAGGAAACATAAGAAAGAATATTATAGTAAATTATTAGATAAAACTAATGGTGATATGAAAGCAACATGGCGAGTAATGAATGGTGTACTGAAGAATCATAAAGCAAAAACTGGTATTTCAAAATATTTTGTAAAAGACAACGATGAAGTTCATGATGAAAATGAAATTGTAAATGGATTTAATCAATATTTCGTGAATGTTGGATCAAGCCTTGCAGCTAAGATACCAAAAGTAGATAAAAATATGATCCACTCAATTACAGGTTGTGCAAATAGTATTTTCCTAAATGGAACTAACAAAGAGGAAATAATGAATGTAGTAAAACATCTTACAGACAAGAGATCGAAAGACTGGGTGGACATGGATATGATGTTTGTAAAGGACATAATGAGCCATGTTATTGAGCCGTTCACATACATATGTAACTTATCATTTTCAACAGGAATTTTTCCAGATAATATGAAAGTAGCTAAGGTCGTTCCTCTTTTTAAAAATGGTGATAAATGTGTATTCAACAATTATAGACCTATATCCTTGTTACCACAGTTTTCAAAAATTCTTGAAAAACTATTTGTAAACAGACTAGACCAATTTATAGATAAACAAAATATTCTAAGCAACAGTCAGTATGGGTTTAGATCAAAAAACTCTACATCAATGGCTCTCATGGAATTAATGGAACAAATAACTACTGCTGTCGATCAAAAACAACATTGTATCAGTATCTTTGTTGATTTAAAAAAAGCATTTGATACTATTGATCACACCATTCTCCTTGAAAAACTGAACAAATATGGTATTAGAGGACCAGCATTACAGTGGGTATCTAGCTACTTAAAAAATAGGAAACAATTTGTACAAATAAATGATGTAAGATCTGACCTCTGTAATATCACATGTGGAGTTCCCCAAGGCTCTGTACTTGGACCAAAGCTTTTTATTTTATATGTGAATGACTTGGTAAATGTGTCAGGACTCCTTAAATGTGTACTTTTCGCTGATGATACCACTTTTTTCTGTTCAGGTGAAGATATAGAACAAATGTTAGAATTGATAAAGACAGAATTTGTCAAGATACAAACTTGGTTTAAAATAAATAAATTATCATTAAATCTAGAGAAAACTAATTACATGATATTCGGTAATAAAAAGAAAACTGTTGATGTTCCACTCAAAATTGAGGATGTTGAGATTTGTAGAGTGAATGAGGTGAAGTTTTTGGGTGTTATCATTGATGACAAACTGACATGGAAACAACACATAAATTCTGTAAGAATAAAAATAGCTAAATCGATAGCAGTACTGTACAAAGTCAGAGACCTATTGAATGATAAAGCTCTGTATTTGTTGTATAACACAATCATTGTTCCACACTTAATCTATTGTATTGATGTTTGGGGGAAAGCGTGTAAAACAATCACAAAGCCTATTTTTGTATTACAGAAAAGAGCTGTAAGAATTATCACTAGAAAGCATTACCGTCATCCATCAAGTACATTATTTTATCAACTAAAATTATTGAAGTTCCATGATTTGGTAGACTATAATATTTTATCAGTTATGTATAGAGCTCAAAATAATGCATTACCTTTAAATATCCAAATGCACTTTGTTAAAAGACAAAGTTGTTATAATCTTAAGGGAACAGAGTTGTTTGTAAAACCACAATTCAGAACCAGTTTGAAGGGACGTTCTACCTCAATTCAGGGAATTAGATTATGGAATGGCTTGGAGAATGTAGTTAAAAATGCCAAGTCAATGTTTACATTTAAAAAAATGATCAAAACAAATGTGTTAAAAAAATATATGTGAAATAACGTAATGTGTATTGTATTAGTTAGAAAATTAGAAAGTGTTAGTCATTTTGTACTGTATTAGTATTAGTTAGAAAATTAGAAAGAGTTAGTCATTTTGTACTGTTGGCTGAAGAATATTATTGTTTAACCTGATTGTTGGAAAAAGTTGGTTGAAGATTATTATTGTTTACATGGTTTGACTACTGTTGTTTAATCTGATTGTTGGAGATAAGGAGCAGATATAATAAGATTTATTCTTCTTTCTGCTACCTTTCATTTTTTTACATTTTTGTACACTATCATTATGAGATTGTCTTGTATTGCTTCTTTTGTAAAAAAAAATGAACAAATTTAATAAACATAAACAAAACATAAACATTTAGTTCCTGTTGTTTTCTTGTCAAGTACCTGTTGTTTTCTTGTCAAGTGCCTGTTGTTTTCTTGTCAAGTGCCTGTTGTTTTCTTGGCATGTTCCTATTGTTTTCTTGTCATGTTCCTGTTGTTTTCTTGTCATGTGCCTGTTGTGTTCTTGTATTCTAATTTTGTTCTTGTTGTGTTCTTGTTGTGTTCTGGTTTTCTTGTTGTGTGCCTGTTGTGTTCTTGTTGATTTCTTGTTTCGTTTCTGTTGTTTTCTTGTTGTGTTCCTGTTTTTTTCTTGTTGTGTTCCTGTTTTTTTCTTGTTGTGTTCCTGTTGTTTTCTTGTTGTACTCCTGTTGTTTTCTTGTCATCTTCTTTTTGTGTTCCGGTTGTTTTCTTGTTGTATTCCTGTTGTTTTCTTGTCATATTTTTCCTGTGTTCCTGTTTTCTTGTCATCTTCTTTTTGTGTTCCGGTTGTTTTCTCGTTATATTCCTGTTGTTTTCTTGTCATCTTTTTCTTGTGTTCCTGTTGTTTTCGTGTTGTGTTTCTGTTGGCATCCGTGCTCTGTGTTTCTGTGTGCGGCTGCTCATGTCTGAACAGCTGCACTGCAGAGCCTTCACTGACTGAGCTCAGACAGTGTTCATCCAGATCATTGGTTTATTACAGTACAGCAGATGGTTCTGGTTGGTCATACATCAGAACTGGCTGTTTTTTTTTATTTACCTCTTACTGTCCTCTTCTGACTTACAGTGAACATCCTGCTCTCCTCCACACCACTGTTTACCCACTTCTCTCTCTCGCTGCTCATGTCCCTGTAAAATCTTCTGTTTATTTCTACGCCTTCGCTTGCATCCCTTCCATCTTTCTCAGTCTCCCTCCTCAGCTCCTCAGAGAGGCAACACCACGACTTCCTGCGTCAGCCAGCCCATGGAAGCTGCAGCTGGAAGCTGCCATGTCCTGCAGAGAGCAACACGAGTGTGTGTATGAGTGTGAGTGGACACAGATGGGAGAACAAGTGAGTCAGGGAAAGGCTGCCTCTCATCTTCCACTCTCCCTCCTCTCCTCCTTCTCTGCCATGGCGCTCCTGCAGGCTGAATCAGGACCAAATCTGCACCAAAGACTGAGGTAACACTGTGTGTTTATTGTAGAAGGCTTCATTTCTTCTAAATGTCAGCACAAAGGTCTGCATGCAGTGTTGTTTGTGTGGACGGGTAGTTTTGCTCTGCACATCTTTTTGCTCTGATTATCAGCACAAAGCCTCGTGCAGCTGTCAGCAACACTCGTATGTGTTGGGGGACTTTTCATATCTGATGAATGTGTAGTTTACATTTGCTATATTGATGCCTCATTTCCTGCTATTGTATCTTTCAAGGTACTCCCGCAGATCACATGACCCACACAGAGCGAGTGAGTTTCTAATCACCCCCTCCTTTTCACTCTTTATCCAAGCAGGTTTTTTTTATTGTGATGAAGGCCTACTCTGCAGATTGACAAAACCAGTGAAATACTAAACAGTGAGAACCATGCCAATACGCTTTTATTCTTTGTTGAAGTTCCTCAATTTGTGAATCCGGCTAGAATCTGTTCACTAAGATCTTGATCTTCATGTAGTTCTAGTATTTTGATTCACAGCTATCCAAACTGCCTCAGCAGAAATGCAGGTTCCTCTCCTTTCTTTCACTAAAACAATTCAACTTGTGTAAAATTTGTGGAGCCTCCAGGTATGACTCTAAACGACTTTGTTAGGTATTGTGATTTACAAAAAGGAGTTAGTATGCTTTATAAATGCCGGACATTCAAGCTCTCAGCAGTCCGGCATGGATGCCCTCCGCCGGGGCCCGAGCGCCAAAGAAACCTTAATCAATAAAACATTTTAATTGTGTTCTCTCTCTCGTTTTGTGAGTCTCTTCAGGTTGAAATAAAGGTAAATAAAAACAGATGCATTTGTTTTGCAGATCTCATAAACACATATTTTGTTCACAGCAGAACATGGTAAACATACCACATGTTCGAGATTAAAATTGTACCATTTAGAAAAAGGGTAATTTTGAGTTAGATGGCAGCAACACATCTCAAAAAAGTTGGGACAGGTCCATGTTTACGACAGTCTTCTTTTAACAACAGTCTGTAAACCAGAACGTCAAGAGACCATTTTTGTTAGAGTTTCTGAGAGATTGTCCCATTCAATTCATTTTCAGTTTATTTATGTAGCGCCAATTCACAACAAAGTTGTCTCAGGGCATTGAACAGAAACATTCACATACAGTACATGGAAAAACCAATTAGTAAAAGTCTAAGGAAACCAGTAGACTTGTTGAATCATCACTTTGTTGCAGTCTCTCATCCTGAGCAAACACAAAGGCAACAGTGGAAAGGAAAAACTCCCTTTTAACAGGAAGAACCCTCCAGCAGAACCAGACTGAGGACAAGTGGCCATCTGCTTTGACCAGCTGGGTTTGAGAGGAACAGGAAGTGGAAACAAACAAACACAGAATGACAGGTCCAGATGTACATGAAAGACAAAAACGCATCAAGGATAGAAAAAAAAACAATTACAAATACCCAACAGGTTGAGCATAGTAAGTACAGACAGTAGTACAGTGAAAAGATGTGGTCAGTTTGTCCTCCAGCAGTTTAGGCTTATAGCAGCATAACTAAGGTACAGCTCAGGAAACCCAAACCAACTCTAACTCTAGGATTTATCAAAAAGGAAAGATGTAGGATTCTAGCTGCTGTGTCTTTTTTGTTGAGTTTTATTTTCTTGATCCATCAAATGTTTGGAAGTGGTAAGAAGTCGTGACTTTAGGCAGGACGATGAAGCATCTGTTGGAATGGATGCAGAATGTGCTTTAGCTTCGTCTTGCTGAAATATGCAAGGTCTTCACTGAACTGGAGCACATGTCCTAAAACATGTGTTGTGGTGGACCAGTAGGGGGCTCTACTCACACCCAGTGGACCGAATGTATTACAGGATGCTTTTATTGTGAAAGGTCCAGAGGACCGGATGTTATGTGGGTATATAAAGCAGTGTTGGGCGGGTTCCCGCCAGTTTAGTAAGAGTTGATTAAAAGGTGAAGTTCTGCAGCCTGTCTCCTGTGTCGTCTCTTCACCCCCTCTTACACTGGTGACCCTCGTGAACTGAATATGTCGACACCTGACGCTTCAGCCAGCTCTTTTCAGCTGTCCACGGCTGTGGAATCTACACAGGCGGCCCCGCTCGCTTTTTCGGTGGCCGTTAAAATCCCGGACTTCTGGCTGCACGCGCCTGAGTCGTGGTTCGCGCACATCGAATCACAGTTTGCTCTTCGCGGGATTTCTGTTGACGACACCAAATACCACCATGTGGTTGCTTCGCTGGATCCGCTGACAACCCAGCGGGTGATGAGCCTACTACGAAACCCTCCTGCACAAGAAAAGTACGACGCCCTCAAGAAGCTTCTTCTGCGGCGCTACACACTCTCAGAGGCGGAGCGCGCTGAGAAACTATTTTCCTTCTCCGGTTTGGGAGACGGCACAGCCCTCGAGCTCGTGGAGAGCATGTTGTCCTTGCGGGGATCTGACGACTGCGAGTTCCTCTTCCGCCACCTCGTCCTCCGCCAGCTTCCAGCTCCTGTGCGAACCGCCCTGGCCAATTCCCCGTTTCTGCAGGAGAAGGACTACCGCTCGCTGGCCGAAGAAGCCGACCGCATCATTCTAACCGCGAGGACCTTCGCGGTACAGGCGGTGGTCCCTGGATCTCCAGCAGCGCCCGAGTTTCGAGCGACGCACACAGCGCCGGAGGAGCCAGCGGTGGTGGCAGGAGTCACTAGCCGCAGGCGGGCAGGTCCCGCGCTTTGTTTCTTCCACGCGCGTTTTGGCGCCAAAGCACGACGGTGCGTCCCGCCGTGCAGCTTCAAGCCGCAGGGAAACGAGACCGCCAACAGCCGCTAGCAGTCGCAGCCGTTGGCGAGAAGGAAAGGCTGCTTTTCATCGAGGACTCGAAGTCAGGGAGGCGGTTCCTGGTGGACTCGGGGTCGCAGAGGAGCCTCGTCCCCCCGACTGGCTCCGACAGGTTGGCTGAAGGCTGCGGGCCACAGCTGACCGCGGCGAATGGCTCTCCCGTCAAGACGTTTGGCGAAAGGTTGGTGACTGTGCGTTTCCATGAACGAGACTTCCGGTGGAACTTTGTGGTAGCTGCTAGCTCGGTCCCTATTTTAGGGGCTGATTTTCTTTGTGCTCACGGGCTCCTTGTTGACATTGCTAACAGACGTTTGATCGACGCTGTGTCTTTTTCGTCACTGCCTTGTAAGACGCGAGGAGCTGGGCCTTTAATGCATGCTAACTTTTTAGCTTCGGGTAATGTGTTTCAGCGTTTATTGTCTGAGTTTCCCTCGCTGACTGTTCCTGATTTTGCAACCACAAACACAAAACATGGGGTCGAACATTATATTCCCACAAAGGGGCCCCCGGTGTTCGCACGTGCACGCCGCCTCGATGCTACTAAGCTAGCAATAGCACAGGAAGAGTTTGCTAACATGGAGCGTTTAGGCATCGTGCAGCGCTCAAACAGTCCGTGGGCCTCCCCCCTCCACATGGTGCCCAAGGCAGACGGCAAATGGCGGCCATGTGGAGATTTCCGCCGCCTCAATAACATCACAGAGAACGATCGTTACCCCATCCCCCACATCCAGGATTTTTCAGTGCACCTGGCTGGGACCTCCATTTTTTCTAAAGTAGATTTAGTACGGGGGTACCACCAGGTTCCTGTGCATGTGGAGGATGTCCCTAAGACCGCTGTTATCACGCCTTTCGGCCTGTTTGAGTTTTTGCGCATGCCTTTTGGTCTTAAAGGTGCAGCACAAACATTTCAGCGGTTGATGGATTCAGTCCTAAGGGGTCTGTCCTTCGTATTTGTGTACTTGGACGACATCCTGGTGGCTAGCAGCTCGGCTGAGCAGCACCTGTCCCACCTCCGTGAGGTTTTTCAGCGCCTGGCAGCACATGGCCTGATTGTAAATACAGCGAAATGCCAGTTTGGGCTGCCAGTCATTGACTTTTTGGGCCACCGCATTTCCGCAAGTGGTGCCGTCCCGTTACCAAACAAAGTGCAGGCGGTGTCAGATTTCCCACAGCCCCAGTCTGTTAAAGCGCTACAAGAGTTTTTGGGAATGGTTAACTTCTATAACCGTTTCCTCCCCAGGGCAGCACAACTGCTGCGTCCGCTCTATGGAGCGCTGAAAAAGAAAAAGCCCAACGACAGCGTGGACTGGACACCAGAACGCCTACAGGCATTTGGTGATGCTAAAGCTGCACTGGCCACTGCTGCCCTTTTGGCCCATCCATCCCCAGCGGCGCAAATAGCTTTAACAACCGACGCATCTGATGTTGCGGTGGGGGCTGTGTTAGAACAGCAGGTTTCCGGGGTTTGGCAGCCGCTTGCATTTTTCAGCCGTACGCTGCGGGACAATGAGCTGAAATACAGTGTTTTTGACAGAGAGTTGCTGGCGCTTTACCTGGCTACACGCCATTTCAGGTTTTTCCTGGAAGGCCGCCAGTTCACTGCATACGTTGACCACAAACCCCTGGTGTTTGCTATGTCAAAAATTTCTGACCCCTGGTCTGCTCGCCAGCAACGCCACCTCGCAGCGGTGTCTGAATTTACTACAGACATTCAGCATGTGGCTGGAAAATCCAATGTGGTGGCTGACTGTCTCTCCCGGGTGCTGATCGCTCCCGTGTACGTTGGCATCGATTTTTCTGCTATGGCTGCGGACCAACGTAGCGATGCAGAAATACTCGAGCTCCAGTCCGGCCCCACAGGCCTCGAGTTGGAGGAAAGGCAGGTGAATGACGGAGGTCCTCTCCTGCTCTGTGACGTATCTACAGGCAGGCCCCGCCCCCTGGTTCCAGCTTCATGGCGACGCCGCGTTTTTGACTCCTTACATTCCCTTTCTCACCCAGGTGTTAGAGCCTCTGTGAAACTGGTCAGCTCAAAGTTTGTTTGGCCCGGTCTGCGTAAAGCGGTTAAGGAGTGGGCAGCAGCGTGTGTCCCATGCCAGCGTGCTAAGGTTAACAGACACACCAAAGCACCGTTGGAACCTTTCCCCATCCCAAGTCGGCGGTTTGATCATGTGCACGTAGACCTAGTAGGCCCTCTGCCTCCATCACAGGGTTTTACTCATCTGCTGACTATGATAGACCGTACCACCAGGTGGCCAGAGGTGGTTCCTCTGACGTCCACAACATCTGCAGTGGTGGCCCGGGCCTTTTTGTCTACCTGGGTTGCACGTTTCGGCCCCCCTTCAGACATTACATCGGACAGGGGCCCGCAGTTTGTTTCGGAGCTTTGGTCTACCATGGCCAAGGGTCTGGGGACTAACGTTCACAGGACCACCGCTTACAACCCCCAAGCTAATGGTTTGTGTGAACGGTTTCACAGGTCATTGAAAGCTGCACTTCGTGCTGCACTGACCGGTGACAACTGGATTGACCGCCTTCCTTGGGTTTTGTTGGGGTTGCGTACCGCAACCAAAGAAGACCTGAGCTCTTCCCCGGCTGAAATGGTTTACGGTCAGCCTGTGCGCGTCCCCGGTGAGTTTTTACCTGAGGTACCCTCACCACAGTTCGCTCCACCGTTGCTCCATCTTTCACCTCAGGAGGCCCCTTTTCGTGTCCCCGGTCCGGTACACCATTGTTTACCGCAGTCATTTGTCCCTAAGAGTCTGGAGTCCTCTAAATTTGTTTTTGTCAAACACAATGCACACAGGACACCACTACAGCCTTTGTATGATGGACCGTTTCGAGTTCTTCAACCAGGTCCGAAACATTTCATTTTGGATTTAGGGGGTCGTACTGAGACTGTCTGTATTGATAGGCTTAAACCAGCTCATGTTATGTCAGATGATCAGGTTGTTACGGCCCAAGCTCCTCGCAGAGGCAGACCTCCATCCACATTATTAACGGACGGCGGTCCTTCTTCCGGAAACTCTCAACGTCCATTGGAGCCCGAATCTTCTGCAGACCCTCCTCGTAGCCCTCCACTTCATCAGACTGGTTCTGCAGGGCCCAGGTTCAGCCGTTCTGGTCGTTTGATCAAACCTAAAATGCGGGACTAGTGATGGACCTTACTGGGTGTTCTGGGGGGGCGTGTGTGGTGGACCACTAGGGGGCTCTACTCACACCCAGTGGACCGAATGTATTACAGGATGCTTTTATTGTGAAAGGTCCAGAGGACCGGATGTTATGTGGGTATATAAAGCAGTGTTGGGCGGGTTCCCGCCAGTTTAGTAAGAGTTGATTAAAAGGTGAAGTTCTGCAGCCTGTCTCCTGTGTCGTCTCTTCACCCCCTCTTACAGTGTATACTTTTCTGCATTGACGGTGCCTTTCCAGATGTGCAAGCTGCCTATGCCATAGGAACTAATGTACCACCATACCATCAGAGAGGCAGGCTTTTGAACTGTGCACTGATAACAAGCCAGATGATCCCTCTCCTGTTTAGTACAGTCATCAGAACATAGAACAGTTCTACACTTTACCTCAGTTTAATTTAAATAAGCTTTGGTCCAGAGAAAGCAGCAGTGGTTCTGAATCTTCTTTGCCTGATAGAGCTTTAAGCAGCATTTGTGGATGGCACAGTGATCTGTGTTTACAGACAATGATCTGTGTATGTGTTCCTGAGCACACAAAAGATCCCAAACAGTTTTTAATGCAGTGGCCCCTGAGGGCCCAAACATCACGATCATCCAGTATTGATGTTCAGCCTCGTCCTTTGAGCTCAGAGGTTTCTCCAAATTGTTGAAATCTTGTGATGACGTGATGAACTGTAGATGACTGGATATTCAAACTAGTCTTCCTAATGTTTGCTGAATAACATTATTCTGAAAGTGTTCTGCTGTTTTTAACCACAGTTTTTCTCAGCATGGTAACCCCCTGCCCATTTTAACATTAAGAGATTCAGCCTCACTGTTTTGAGATGTGTTGCTGCCATCATTCAACTTTACATTCTTTTTTAAAGGTACAATTCCGTAGTTTCAACATTTGGTGTGTGTTCTACATTCTGTCAATAACACATGGTTTTGTGACATGCTTATCGTTAAATTTGTTTTTATTCACATTTGGCACAACATCACAACCTTTTCTGAATTAGGATTGTATTTAAAATGCACAATATTAAGATATTTCTTGAATAAATTAGGTAATTTCTTGTCTAAGCAGGTAGTTGTTTACGTGTGAGTGGGTGCTTTGGTCAGCATGGAGAGTGTGGGCCTCAGAACCTGGACATCGGGCTCAGCCGTTGTGTTCTTCAACACCCTGGCCTTGTCCTGGACAGGTAGGATAAATGTGAACACTTGAACATGAAGCTTGTTTTTCTTAATGACTAAAATTCAACCAGAAAACTGATCTTGGTAAACATCACCACACAACTTACTAAAAATAATATAGAAGTCTCCACAAGTTTTCTCAGGACCCCCTTCACTCTGAGTAACGACCCACTTCACGACTGACACAATCTGACCGAACTTGTAAAGGCAATCCCAACATCTTGTCTTTGGTTCATGAAACACCTGTCGGTGATGTCATCTGTTATTAAACGCAGGTAAAATTGAGCCCGCTCCAAAAATTGACGGGCGGCACCAGGCAGCTGTGACTCTTCAGGAGAACATGACGCACAGATTCAGCTGCCAGTCGGATGGCTGGGACCCCCGAGCCCCTCCTTTGCTGACCTGGTACCTGAACGGGGAGCAGCAGAAAGAGCGACCCCAGAACCGACGCCGTCCGGTGCCGACGTCCCGCAAAGATTCTGAGGCCTTGAGACCAGGGACTCGTCGCAACAACACCTTCTCCCTGCACGCCAGAAAGTGGGACAGGGAACTGGTGTGTGTCGCGTCAAACCCAAGAACGGGAAAAAGTTACAACGCCACGGTCACGCTCAACGTCCAGTGTGAGTCTGGGTGACGGATTCCAGGGACTGTAAGTAGATCTCATCTTATTGCAGTTGTCAGTCAATACAGCGGCTCCTCTCCTCTCTGTGTCACAGTCCAGCCAGAAATCCTCAGGATAAATGCTCATTACAGCGAAACCTCTGACTCCGGACTCTCCCTGGTCCTTTTTGCCTTGGTACGCTCCAACCCACCTGCCACCATCACATTTGTTGACCAGGCAGGGCAGCTGGTGGCCAACACCACCGACTTCCTCATCCTGGACTCACAAAGCTACCCCTGGCTGAACAATCACACGCTGAGGGTCTCACTGAGTCGTTTATCAGAGAACATCATGCTGAACGCCAGCAACAGTGTTGGAACGGTGCAGAGCAACCTCACTCTGGCAGGTCAGTGACCATACAGAATGATTTAGACCTTCAAGATTTAAAACACCTTTAAGGTGTACCACCTTAAAGGTCCACTGACATCATCTTTGAAATTTGCATAAAATGATACAAGATATATATGTCTTGTATCATTCAACTATGTTTGTTTTTGCAAACAAAATGATAAATTAATGAAAATTCCTTTCAAACTGAGTTTAAAATTAAAAACCGTGTTTCTTCATGGAAAATCCGACTACACGCGAATGCTTTATCTGTGACGTAGGAAGAAGGACCTTCAGTTTGCGTGCTAGGATAACTCATAACGTATTCTCTGCCAGATCGCCTTTTTTGTATAACTTGAAAAATGCCGGTACGTTGTGTCACATTTGGGTGTTCTAATATCATCAGTGAACAAGTGAGCCTTTTCACTTTCCCTAAAGATGTAATACTTTGTCAAGAATGGAATAAAAAAAGCTGCATCCCCTCGCAGCTCCCTCACTTCCTGAACAGGTAAGAGTCAAATACATACGGGTGCAGACCTAAATTAAAACCTGCTGTTTCTGCTCATCTAACTTCCTGCTTCCCAAACTGAAGACAAATGGCTCAAATCTTAACTTAGATTGATAATTTCGTCGTTTTAATTCTTGTCAGCCATGAATATGTAAAAGGGGCGTTCTAAAGACGTTCTCCTTGCAACTGCATTTGTGACGGATGTTGCATTCGCGTGTAGTCGGATTTTCCGTGAAGAAACACAGTTTTTAATTTTAAACTCACCTTTAAAGGAATTTTCATTAATTTATCATTTTGTTTGCAAAAAAGAACATAGTTGAATGATACAAGATATATATCTTGTATCATTTTATGCAAATTTCAAAAATGATGTCAGTGGACCTTTAAACACTCTTCATACAGGCATTTGAGATTAACCTGCCTAAATAAAGGTTGAATGAATTTCAGAACGTCTGCTTCTTTAAATCTTACCGAACTTCACAGCATCAAGATTGTTTTCACAAAAAAATATGACCAAACTGCAGAAACAGTGTGAGTTTGTCACGGCTTTCATTGGAGTTCAAACGATTTGTAGCAGCCATGTGCCACTAATGGAACGTACCTGATCCAAGTCATCAGCCGGTGTGAAGGATACCTTTATAAAGACAGAGACGTTGCCAGTTGGCTCGTTTGGAGCCTTTAGGTTTGTCACTGGAAACAAATACAGTAGCTATTGCACCTTTCATAGTCGATCTAAAACTCAGAGTTTAGTCTTGTTAACCAGTTTTAAAAAAAACATTGAAAACAATTTGATAAATTAGTTTTATATAACTGTTTTTTCCACGGATAAATGTATTAATAGCATTAAATCAACTTACGCTCATTGTTGGGCATGTCTTTTCACCGATGCTGCATGAGGTGTTAGATCAACAAAATCACACAGGCTGTGGTGGGAGCGAGTCTGTCCTTCAGACGTCTGATGAAAGTTTGTAAAACCAGGTGTCAAATGAACACCGCAGAGGCAGCGTCAGGACTTCTTACAAAAGCTGTTTACAAAGTGTAATTCAAGTCTCTGGTGACCAAAATACTCCCCACTACAGTATGAGCTCTGAAATCAAATGTAACTCTGGGTTTCATCTCTAATGTGGCTTTTTGTACCCCGTCGTGAAAAGATGAGCGGGAATTGGAAAAACTTTACGTTCATTCGTCCATGCTTGTTGTGAGCATAACTTTTTAGAAACAGTCATTTTATTAAGTTTTTATTGTTATTTTTATAAAAGCATGATAGAGCAGGATAACTTGAATAAGTGAGGGACTGACTTCTATTTTGGTGTGTGGCTGCATGTAGGATTTAGAAAGATTCCTTTAAAAGATATTGGGTTGCCATGTCAAAATCCAAGATG
>JBBPBX010092939.1:0-13642 GCA_038048925.1 Garcialebias charrua
TTAAGGGAGTCAATCAGATATTTTAGCTCTGATTGAAAATGAATAAAATTCGGTATTGAATTAGCAAATTTTTGTTTATGGATAAAAAATTTGGCATATAAAATGATAAAATTGAGTAAATGTTCGAACTTACGATTTTCAGAGTTAGTATAATAGCAAATAATATTTTGGAGATTTAATGTGCATGCAATTTTAGTCGATTGAAAAATGTGAGATTCAAGGTCACTCCAAAATTTCTTGGATATGTCACAAGTAAAAAATAAATGTGATATAGTTTCTGAGTTATTTTTACAAAAAGTACAAGAGTCATTGATATCTGTGAATTTAGCAATGATACAGTTCACGGGATATATGTTGTGTAAAATTTTAAAGTGTACTTCTTTAGCTTTGTTAGAAATACAGAACTTGTGGGGTAAGAGCCAGGCCCTTCTCCAATTTATGTTATCAATTTGAGCTCTCCAATAAAATTTACCTCTGGGAGCCACATATTTTTTCTTATGAAAGCACTGGCGTATGTGTCTATTGTTACATTTTTTATCTGTAAGTTTAATTCCTTCCAGAGGCTACTTTCTATTGTGTATTAGAAAGAACAGCCTGAGTGACATCACACGCAGTAACATCCAAACTGTAGTACTTTGCAAAAGTGTTTAAAGAGCTCCAGTTCGTAGCAGCACAAATGTCTGCAACTGACACACCCTTTAACAATGACCAGGAAGTGGCCAAGCCCCTGGTTGAGTGAGCATGGACTCCAGGGGGCACTTGTTGACCTTTGCTACCGTATGCCCTCTTAATGGCCTCCGTCACCCAATGTGAGAGGCGCTGTCTTGATAGGGCCTTTCCTGTAGCAGGTGCGGCAAAGCAGACGAACAGTTGGTTTGTTTTCCTCCATTCGGCTGTTCTCTGCATGTAGGTGCGTAAAGCCCTCACTGGGCAGAGAGCCTGTAGCCTTTCCTGTTCCTGAGTGAGGACAGGAGCAGGTGGAAAGGAGGAGAGATCAAAGTCTAGACTCGTATGGTTCAGAGTCAAGACCTTGGGAGTGTATGCGGGATTAGGCCTTAGTGTGACCTTTAAATAAATAAATGTCACATTTTTGTCATCTGTGTATGTTCCCATACTTGACAGACGAAATTGGTCTCTGCATTTAACCCAACCACCACCAGGTGGTGCAGTGAGCAGCCGTAGTCAGCTCCCGGGGAGCTGGGGAAAATAGATGTGCACTCATAGACACCCCAAGGTGTGCCGTGGCCGGGGTTCGAACCTGGGTCCTTCGGATCCCAAGTCCGATTCCCCTGCCACTACACCACCTTGGCCCCTTTGACCTGTCAGGGGCGAATCGTGTACACATTGGGTGTACAGACAATGCATGGAGGTCACCCACGCGTTTCGCCGAGCAAAAAGCCAGGAGGAGAGCAGTTTTGTAAGATAGAAGAACTATCTTAACCCTTGTGCGATCTTAACATTCTGTTTACTCCCCTTGTCCTATGGGTCAAAAATGACCCGCACTACCAAAGACCCAAAATAAAGCAGCTTTATTGAACTTTAAATCCAAAATCCATTTTCCACGATGAAACAACCTGTTATTTATCATTACATTACTAATTATTAATCAAACATTAATTATAATGTGTAATTAAATTGTGCTATGCTGTAAGTCTTACAGCATAGCACAATTTAATTACACATTATAATCACATAAATACAGCACAAGATAATCACTTGAAAGATAAAGGCACCAAAAGTTTGGGTCCTGACTCAGGGGAGGACAAATAGTCATCAAGGAGTCACAAATATAAGACAAAGTTTAAGATTAGTTTAAATCTTATTAACTCATTGCTGGAGATTGAGAAAACCGTCTCAGTGTATTTCCCAAAAATCATCCAGAAAATGACTGAAGATTATGAATATTATAAAACAGTTAGTGATACAGAATAATCCCACATTCCTTCCATTTTTTAATGAATAAACAGAACTCATGGGGATGTTTGGGCCATTTTGTACCATACGGACTCTTGTTTTTTAATACTTTTTTTTGTTGCCAAAGTTGAATTAGGACAGTAATTTGAAACCAAGTGATTACTCAATCACCTGTTATACCTTACATGCATTCATTCATTCAACCTTTATTTAGACATGTTAATCCCACTGAGCCTCGGGGAGTCATTTACAAGAAAGATCGGATTTCTTAACTTGAGTGATGACAACAGTGGATAACATGATAACAGTGGATAACAACTACAACAACAGTCACAAAAGAGACATACAAATTTATTTATTTTTTTACAAATCAAAACAAAATAGTAACAAAAAATAGTAAAAAGTACGTAAAAGTAAAAAAAAAAAAGCTAGATTATGAGGTGGTGTAGAAAACTAAAAACAGGAACATGTCTGCATTGGTTCTTGCCAGGAACTTAACAGATGTTTAAAGGCACTTAGAGAGGTCAAGGTTGAGAGCTTCAGATCTTTTTGCAAGATATTCCAGGAAACAGGAGTGGAGAAGGAAAAGGCCCTTTTGCCTAGTTCAGTCCGCACTGAGGGAACACTGCATGTCCTGAGAATGCACGCTGTAGCTGCACTCAAGCAAAGACATGTTGGAGATGTATGAAGGCAGCAGACCGAAAAGTGATTTAAAGATGAAAATGTACCAGTGAGAGAGTCTGCGTCAAGTTAATGATGTCCAGTTAACCATGGAATACAGGGTGAGGCGCTATCTTTGATGATGATAATGTACTGATGGTGTAGGCATTTTGTCAAGGGGAGAGGATCCCATTTCATACAGAAATATTTTTTAAACTTTTTACCCAGTACCCCATGAGATCTCAAACCAAGAGCTATAGGGGTACAAATTGCACTAGTAAATGAGAGGCAACCTTAACCTCAATCATCAAGTAGTTCACTTGGCCTTCTGTAGCCAAATAGTCTGAAGTCTTGTTCATAAAGCTCATACAGCCTCCTCCTGTCCTCCACAGGCACCATCCGGAACCAGCTCAATACAAAATCAGGAGTGGTTGTGTTTTCATAAACAGGTGGAAAATCAATACTACCCTCCAGGTTTAACATCTTCAGCAATGTTTGGGCATCATCCTTAAGAGTTTCCTGATGACCAATAAAGTCATACCTGAAAAGAGCAAACAAACGTTCATACTTTTGATTTGTTTTAATGTGTTGAATAGTTTTGTCTTTGAAGATCATGATGGACTCACTCTATGAGACAGGGGTGACACAGATGGTACATCTGCCTCCAGTGAGGGTCAAAGGGTTTCTTCTTCTCCGTTTGTGGGTCCACTAAATACTGAACGAAGTTGTGAAATGAGGGACGAATGCCCAACTCATGTGCAGACTTCACATTAAATGGTATATACGACCGATTGTTGTTCAGGGGGCGTGGTGGAGCGGTGAACTTGGCGTACTCGCCGAAACAAACGAAACGCTATAACTTTGACATTTAAAGGTCTATTGACACCATGCTTTATCCTAGAATAATGAAACTTGGTACACATATGTATCTCATCAGGAGCTACAAAAAAGTCTCTTGGAGCAATGGTCCAAAGCCAACAGGAAGTCGGCCATTTTAGGTCAAAGTCACAATTTGGTCTATTTCATTTACGTCATATCTGAGCGAACTCGTCCTAGAGCTTTCGAGATCCAGGCGTCAAACTCGGTCAGCACTATCTTGAGGCATTGAAGGTCAAAAGTTATCAAAAGAATTTTTCTAAGTCAAAGCATGTGGGCGTGGCCTTAGGTCAAAGTCAAATTTGGTCTATTTCATTTACGTCATATCTGAGCGAACTCGTCCTAGAGCTTTCGAGATCCAGGGGTCAAACTCAGTCAGCACTATCTTGAGGCATTGAAGGTCAAAAGTTATCAAAAGAATTTTTCTATGTCAAAGCATGTGGGCGTGGCCAAGCCTCAAATCTGGCCATTTTCCATGAAACATCAACTACGTCATATCTGAGCGAACTCGTCCTAGAGCTTTCGAGATCCAGGCGTCAAACTCGGTCAGCACTATCTTGAGGCATTGAAGGTCAAAAGTTATCAAAAGAATTTTTCTATGACAAAGCATGTGGGCGTGGCCTTAGGTCAAAGTCACAATTTGGTCTATTTCATTTACGTCATATCTGAGCGAACTCGTCCTAGAGCTTTCGAGATCCAGGCGTCAAACTCGGTCAGCACTACCTTGAGGCATTGAAGGTCAAAAGTTATCAAAATAATTTTTCTATGTCAAAGCATGTGGGCGTGGCCAAGCCTCAAATATGGCCATTCTCCATGAAACATCAAGCTAAAATATCTTCCTAATATAAGCTCCCAGCTTCACCAAACTCACTGACATCGATCCTTGTTCACCCTCCTGCAGGATTCCATTGTAATACTTGGTGGGCGTGGCCTAATTCCTCAACAGCACCCTCTAGAATATTTAGAAAAATCAGCCCCCAGCCATGCTTTATCCCAGAATTATGAAACGTGGTATACGTGTGTAAATTGTCAGGACCTACAAAAAAATCTCTTGGAACCCTGGTCCAAAACAAAAACAAAGTCGGCCATTTTGGGTCAAAGGTCATTTTCCGATGTTTTTGAATTGCGTATTTAAACAAACTCCTCTTAGTGATTTTGAAGGATTGCCTTTAAACTTGGTTAACATGCCCTTAACACATTGGACAGTAAAAGTTATCAAAAGTTTGCGTTTTCGTTTATGCTAAAGGGGCGTGGCCAGGCCTCAAACTTGCGCTTCATGCGTCCCCTACATTATTTCTATAGTCCCATCTCAGTGATACATCATCCGATCTGAACCAGATTTATTGTGCATAATCAGTGAGACCTTGTGGACACATTGATATTGTTGTTTAACATATGACTCCAGAGCGCCCCCTAGATTATTCAAACTGTTATATCTCAGTGATACATCATCCGATCTGAACCAGATTTATTGTGCATCATCAGTGAGCCCTTGTGGACACATTGATATGGTGGGCTAACATTTGACTCAAGTGCGCCCCCTACATTATTTCTATAGTTATATCTCAGTGATACATCATCCGATCTGAACCAAATTTATTGTGAATAATCAGTGAGCCCTTGTGGACACATTGATAATGTGGTTTAACATATAACTCCATAGCGCCCCCTAGATTATTCAAACTGTTATATCTCAGTGAGACATCATCCGATCTGAACCAGATTTATTGTGTATCATCAGTGAGACCTTGTGGACACATTGATATTGTGGTTTAACATGTGACTCCAGAGCGCCCCCTAGATTATTCAAACTGTTATATCTCAGTGAGACATCATCCGATCTGAACCAGATTTATTGTGCGTGTGCACCCCTGGTGCGGAGTAGACACGAGAGACTTCGAAATGGCGACCGAGCGGACGAGCTGGAGCTCGCGCGGTCGCCTCAATAAGGTCCGAGCGGCGCTAAGCTGCTTCGGGCCTCAACGCCGCTTGCGGCTTTAATTAGGCCCGAAGCAGCGAAGCTCTGCTGAAGGCCTATTGTAATCGCTCGATTTCTTCATTATTAGGCCCGAAGCAGCGAAGCTCTGCTGAAGGCCTATTGTAATCGCTCGATTTCTTCATTATTATTATTATTCTTCTTCTTCCGTCACTTCGCGCGGCCGTTTGGAGCCTTTAACATATTCAAAAACTCACCAAACTTCACCCAAAATTGTCCCCCAACGAAAATTTTATGAATCTGGTGTAATCGCAAGTGGGCGTGGCCTAACTGCTCAACAGCGCCCCCTAACGTGAGTTGGGGAAAACCGTAAGTCGTAGAGATCTGAAACTCGGAACATATGTAGATCTCCCCAATTCAAGAAAAAAAGTACATTGGGGGTACCCTCTAAAATGCACAGGTAGGCGGCCATTTTGGGTCAAAGGTCAAATTTTGGTCATTTTTCAGTTTTACTCATGTCGAACTTTGACGAACTCCTTCTCAGGCGTTCGACCTATCGGCTTCAAACTTGGTCAGAATGCAGTTAAGGCATGGGCCTTTAAAAGTTATCAAAAAAATTGACTTTTCGTATATGTTCAGGGGGCGTAGTGGAGCGGTGAACTTGGCGTACTCGCCGAAACAAACGAAACGCTATAACTTTGACATTTAAAGGTCTATTGACACCATGCTTTATCCTAGAATAATGAAACTTGGTACACATATGTATCTCATCAGGAGCTACAAAAAAGTCTCTTGGAGCAATGGTCCAAAGCCAACAGGAAGTCGGCCATTTTAGGTCAAAGTCACAATTTGGTCTATTTCATTTACGTCATATCTGAGCGAACTCGTCCTAGAGCTTTCGAGATCCAGGCGTCAAACTCGGTCAGCACTATCTTGAGGCATTGAAGGTCAAAAGTTATCAAAAGAATTTTTCTAAGTCAAAGCATGTGGGCGTGGCCTTAGGTCAAAGTCAAATTTGGTCTATTTCATTTACGTCATATCTGAGCGAACTCGTCCTAGAGCTTTCGAGATCCAGGGGTCAAACTCAGTCAGCACTATCTTGAGGCATTGAAGGTCAAAAGTTATCAAAAGAATTTTTCTATGTCAAAGCATGTGGGCGTGGCCAAGCCTCAAATCTGGCCATTTTCCATGAAACATCAATTACGTCATATCTGAGCGAACTCGTCCTAGAGCTTTCGAGATCCAGGCGTCAAACTCGGTCAGCACTATCTTGAGGCATTGAAGGTCAAAAGTTATCAAAAGAATTTTTCTATGTCAAAGCATGTGGGCGTGGCCAAGCCTCAAATCTGGCCATTCTCCATGAAACATCAAGCTAAAATAACTTCCTAATATAAGCTCCCAGCTACACCAAATTCACTAAGATCTATATTTATCCATCCCTCGACAGGACTGCAGTCCAATATGTAGTGGGCGTGGCCTGATTCTTCCAGAGCGCCCCCTAGAATTTAGTTTAAAAATCAGCCCCCAGCCATGCTTTATCCCAGAATTATGAAACGTGGTATACATGTGTAAATTGTCAGGACCTACAAAAAAGTCTCTTGGAACCCTGGTCCAAAACAAAAACAAAGTCGGCCATTTTGGGTCAAAGGTCATTTTCCGATGTTTTTGAATTGCGTATTTAAACAAACTCCTCTTAGTGATTTTGAAGGATTGCCTTTAAACTTGGTTAACATGCCCTTAACACATTGGACAGTAAAAGTTATCAAAAGTTTGCGTTTTCGTTTATGCTAAAGGGGCGTGGCCAGGCCTCAAACTTGCGCTTCATGCGTCCCCTACATTATTTCTATAGTCCCATCTCAGTGATACATCATCCGATCTGAACCAGATTTATTGTGCATAATCAGTGAGACCTTGTGGACACATTGATATTGTTGTTTAACATATGACTCCAGAGCGCCCCCTAGATTATTCAAACTGTTATATCTCAGTGATACATCATCCGATCTGAACCAGATTTATTGTGCATCATCAGTGAGCCCTTGTGGACACATTGATATGGTGGGCTAACATTTGACTCAAGTGCGCCCCCTACATTATTTCTATAGTTATATCTCAGTGATACATCATCCGATCTGAACCAAATTTATTGTGAATAATCAGTGAGCCCTTGTGGACACATTGATAATGTGGTTTAACATATAACTCCATAGCGCCCCCTAGATTATTCAAACTGTTATATCTCAGTGAGACATCATCCGATCTGAACCAGATTTATTGTGTATCATCAGTGAGACCTTGTGGACACATTGATATTGTGGTTTAACATGTGACTCCAGAGCGCCCCCTAGATTATTCAAACTGTTATATCTCAGTGAGACATCATCCGATCTGAACCAGATTTATTGTGCGTGTGCACCCCTGGTGCGGAGTAGACACGAGAGACTTCGAAATGGCGACCGAGCGGACGAGCTGGAGCTCGCGCGGTCGCCTCAATAAGGTCCGAGCGGCGCTAAGCTGCTTCGGGCCTCAACGCCGCTTGCGGCTTTAATTATTATTATTATTATTATTTTTCCGTCACTTCGCGCGGCCGTTTGGAGCCTTTAACATATTCAAAAACTCACCAAACTTCACCCAAAATTGTCCCCCAACGAAAATTTTATGAATCTGGTGTAATCGCAAGTGGGCGTGGCCTAACTGCTCAACAGCGCCCCCTAACGTGAGTTGGGGAAAACCGTAAGTCGTAGAGATCTGAAACTCGGAACATATGTAGATCTCCCCAATTCAAGAAAAAAAGTACATTGGGGGTACCCTCTAAAATGCACAGGTAGGCGGCCATTTTGGGTCAAAGGTCAAATTTTGGTCATTTTTCAGTTTTACTCATGTCGAACTTTGACGAACTCCTTCTCAGGCGTTCGACCTATCGGCTTCAAACTTGGTCAGAATGCAGTTAAGGCATGGGCCTTTAAAAGTTATCAAAAAAATTGACTTTTCGTATATGTTCAGGGGGCGTAGTGGAGCGGTGAACTTGGCGTACTCGCCGAAACAAACGAAACGCTATAACTTTGACATTTAAAGGTCTATTGACACCATGCTTTATCCTAGAATAATGAAACTTGGTACACATATGTATCTCATCAGGAGCTACAAAAAAGTCTCTTGGAGCAATGGTCCAAAGCCAACAGGAAGTCGGCCATTTTAGGTCAAAGTCACAATTTGGTCTATTTCATTTACGTCATATCTGAGCGAACTCGTCCTAGAGCTTTCGAGATCCAGGCGTCAAACTCGGTCAGCACTATCTTGAGGCATTGAAGGTCAAAAGTTATCAAAAGAATTTTTCTAAGTCAAAGCATGTGGGCGTGGCCTTAGGTCAAAGTCAAATTTGGTCTATTTCATTTACGTCATATCTGAGCGAACTCGTCCTAGAGCTTTCGAGATCCAGGGGTCAAACTCAGTCAGCACTATCTTGAGGCATTGAAGGTCAAAAGTTATCAAAAGAATTTTTCTATGTCAAAGCATGTGGGCGTGGCCAAGCCTCAAATCTGGCCATTTTCCATGAAACATCAATTACGTCATATCTGAGCGAACTCGTCCTAGAGCTTTCGAGATCCAGGCGTCAAACTCGGTCAGCACTATCTTGAGGCATTGAAGGTCAAAAGTTATCAAAAGAATTTTTCTAAGTCAAAGCATGTGGGCGTGGCCTTAGGTCAAAGTCACAATTTGGTCTATTTCATTTACGTCATATCTGAGCAAACTCGTCCTAGAGCTTTCGAGATCCAGGCGTCAAACTCGGTCAGCACTATCTTGAGGCATTGAAGGTCAAAAGTTATCAAAAGAATTTTTCTATGTCAAAGCATGTGGGCGTGGCCAAGCCTCAAATCTGGCCATTCTACATGAAACATCAAGCTAAAATAACTTCCTAATATAAGCTCCCAGCTTCACCAAACTCACTGACATCGATCCTTGTTCACCCCCCTGCAGGATTCCATTGCAATACTTGGTGGGCGTGGCCTAATTCCTCAACAGCACCCTCTAGAATATTTTAAAAAAACAGCCCCCAGCCATGCTTTATCCCAGAATAATGAAACTTGGTACACATGTGTATCTCATCAGGAGCTACAAAAAAGTCTCTTGGAGCAATGGTCCAAAGCCAACAGGAAGTCGGCCATTTTAGGTCAAAGTCACAATTTGGTCTATTTCATTGACGTCATATCTGAGCGAACTCGTCCTAGAGCTTTCGAGATCCAGGCGTCAAACTCGGTCAGCACTACCTTGAGGCATTGAAGGTCAAAAGTTATCAAAAGAATTTTTCTATGTCAAAGCATGTGGGCGTGGCCAAGCCTCAAATCTGGCCATTCTCCATGAAACATCAAGCTAAAATAACTTCCTAATATAAGCTCCCAGCTGCACCAAATTCACTAAGATCTATATTTATCCATCCCTCGACAGGACTGCAGTCCAATATGTAGTGGGCGTGGCCTGATTCTTCCAGAGCGCCCCCTAGAATTTAGTTTAAAAATCAGCCCCCAGCCATGCTTTATCCCAGAATTATGAAACGTGGTATACATGTGTAAATTGTCAGGACCTACAAAAAAGTCTCTTGGAACCCTGGTCCAAAACCAACAGGAAGTCGGCCATTTTGGATCAAAAGGTAGTTTTGGTCATAAATTTCACACCTTTCTGGTGGTTTAAAGCCACTCTATCTCTCACGCCCTTGACATAGTCAAGATGATCCTGTGCTAGAAGACAGATAATACATTGATCTGATGTGTTTTAAAACGCTTGAAGGTTTTGTTGGAGGATGTGGGCGTGGTTGTGGCAGCATGGCGAATACAAGACCAGCAGGCGATGCTAGAGCTCTGGAGTTTGCATGTGATTTTGAATATTTGGCAAATGCGCACCATGATCGCGACTGGGCGGACTAGCTAGAGTTCCCATGCTCACCACAATAAGGCCGGAGCGGCGCTAAGCTGCTTCGGGCCTCAACGCCGCTTGCGGCTTTAATTAGGCCCGAAGCAGCGAAGCTCTGCTGAAGGCCTATTGTAATCGCACGATTTCTTCATTATTATTAGGCCCGAAGCAGCGAAGCTCTGCTGAAGGCCTATTGTAATCGCTCGATTTCTTCATTATTATTAGGCCCGAAGCAGCGAAGCTCTGCTGAAGGCCTATTGTAATCGCTCGATTTCTTCATTATTATTATTATTCTTCCGTCACTTCGCGCGGCCGTTTGGGGCCTTTAACATATTCAAAAACTCACCAAACTTCACCCAAAATTGTCCCCCAACGAAAATTTTATGAATCTGGTGTAATCGCAAGTGGGCGTGGCCTAACTGCTCAACAGCGCCCCCTAACGTGAGTTGGGGAAAACCGTAAGTCGTAGAGATCTGAAACTCGGTACATATGTAGATCTCCCCAATTCAAGAAAAAAAGTACATTGGAGGTACCCTCTAAAATGCACAGGTAGGCGGCCATTTTGGGTCAAAGGTCAAATTTTGGTCATTTTTCAGTTTTACTCATGTCGAACTTTGACGAACTCCTTCTCAGGCGTTCGACCTATCGGCTTCAAACTTTGTCAGAATGCAGTTAAGGCATGGGCCTTTAAAAGTTATCAAAAAAATTGACTTTTCGTATATGTTCAGGGGGCGTGGTGGAGCGGTGAACTTGGCGTACTCGCCGAAACAAACGAAACGCTATAACTTTGACATTTAAAGGTCTATTGACACCATGCTTTATCCTAGAATAATGAAACTTGGTACACATATGTATCTCATCAGGAGCTACAAAAAAGTCTCTTGGAGCAATGGTCCAAAGCCAACAGGAAGTCGGCCATTTTAGGTCAAAGTCACAATTTGGTCTATTTCATTTACGTCATATCTGAGCGAACTCGTCCTAGAGCTTTCGAGATCCAGGCGTCAAACTCGGTCAGCACTATCTTGAGGCATTGAAGGTCAAAAGTTATCAAAAGAATTTTTCTAAGTCAAAGCATGTGGGCGTGGCCTTAGGTCAAAGTCAAATTTGGTCTATTTCATTTACGTCATATCTGAGCGAACTCGTCCTAGAGCTTTCGAGATCCAGGGGTCAAACTCAGTCAGCACTATCTTGAGGCATTGAAGGTCAAAAGTTATCAAAAGAATTTTTCTATGTCAAAGCATGTGGGCGTGGCCAAGCCTCAAATCTGGCCATTTTCCATGAAACATCAACTACGTCATATCTGAGCGAACTCGTCCTAGAGCTTTCGAGATCCAGGCGTCAAACTCGGTCAGCACTATCTTGAGGCATTGAAGGTCAAAAGTTATCAAAAGAATTTTTCTATGTCAAAGCATGTGGGCGTGGCCAAGCCTCAAATCTGGCCATTCTCCATGAAACATCAAGCTAAAATAACTTCCTAATATAAGCTCCCAGCTACACCAAATTCACTAAGATCTATATTTATCCATCCCTCGACAGGACTGCAGTCCAATATGTAGTGGGCGTGGCCTGATTCTTCCAGAGCGCCCCCTAGAATTTAGTTTAAAAATCAGCCCCCAGCCATGCTTTATCCCAGAATTATGAAACGTGGTATACATGTGTAAATTGTCAGGACCTACAAAAAAGTCTCTTGGAACCCTGGTCCAAAACCAACAGGAAGTCAGCCATTTTGGATCAAAAGGTAGTTTTGGTCATAAATTTCACACCTTTTGACTCAAGTGCGCCCCCTACATTATGTCTATAGTTATATCTCAGTGATACATCATCCGATCTGAACCAGATTTATTGTGCTTTATCAGTGAACACTTCGACACACATTGATAATGGTATGTAAAGTTTTACTCCATAGCGCCCCCTATATTATTACTACAGTTATATCTTAGTGATACATTATCCGATCTGCACGAGATTTAGTGTGGTTCATCAGTGAGTACTTCTACACACATTGATAATGTTGTGTAAATTTTTACTCCACAACGCCCCCTATATTATTACTACAGTTATATCTCAGTGATACATTATCCGATCTGTACAAGATTTATTGTGCATCAACAGTGAGCCCTTGTGTACACATTGATATGGTGGGCTAACATTTGACTCAAGTGCGCATGCTAGTTAGCTTAGCATTAGCATCACCCGTTAGCATGTGAGATAACACCAGAAACTTGTTCAGCGTGATCTGTTGAGTCATCTGTGTAAGTTTGGTTGAAAAATAAGGTGTTAGCCTAGCATGCTAGTTAGCTTAGCATTAGCATCACCCATTAGCATGTGAGATAACATCAGAAACTTGTTCAGTGTGGTCTGTTGAGTCACCTATGTAAGTTTGGTTGGAAAATAAGGTGTTAGCCTAGCATGCTAGTTAGCTTAGCATTAGCATCAACCGTTAGCATGTGAGATAACACCAGAAACTTGTTCAGTGTGGTCTGTTGAGTCACCTGTGTAAGTTTGGTTGGAAAATAAGGTGTTAGCCTAGCATGCTAGTTAGCTTAGCATTAGCATCACCCGTTAGCATGTGAGATAACACCAGAAACTTGTTCAACGTGGTCTGTTGAGTCACCTGTGTAAGTTTGGTTGGAAAATAAGGTGTTAGCCTAGCATGCTAGTTAGCTTAGCATTAGCATTACCCGTTAGCATGTGAGATAACACCAGAAACTTGTTCAGCGTGGTCTGTTGAGTCACCTGTGTAAGTTTGGTTGGAAAATAAGGTGTTAGCTTAGCATGCTAGTTAGCTTAGCATTAGCATCACCCGTTAGCATGTGAGATAACACCAGAAACTTGTTAAGCGTGGTCTGTTGAGTCATCTGTGTAAGTTTGAATGGAAAATAAGGTGTTAGCCTAGCATGCTAGTTAGCTTAGCATTAGCATCACCCGTTAGCATGTGAGATAACACCAGAAACTTGTTCAACGTGGTCTGTTGAGTCACCTGTGTAAGTTTGGTTAGAAAATAAGGTGTTAGCCTAGCATGCTAGTTAGCTTAGCATTAGCATTACCCGTTAGCATGTGAGATAACACCAGAAACTTGTTCAGCGCTGTCTGTTGAGTCACCTGTTTAAGTTTGGTTGGAAAATAAGGTGTTAGCCTAGCATGCTAGTTAGCTTAGCATTAGCATTACACGTTAGCATGTGAGATAACACCAGAAACTTGTTCAGCGTGGTCTGTTGAGTCACCTGTGTAAGTTTGGTTGGAAAATTAGGTGTTAGCCTAGCATGCTAGTTAGCTTAGCATTAGCATCACCCATTAGCATGTGAGATAACACCAGAAACTTGTTCAGCATGGTATATCTCAGAGATA
>JBBPBX010092942.1:0-13641 GCA_038048925.1 Garcialebias charrua
GCGCTACATCTGTAGCCAGGACTAAGTGCATACTGCCTAGGTTATGGACCTCCAGGCAGTGTGCACTTCATCTGTATTCAGGACTAAGTGCGTACTGCCTGGGTTGTGGACCTCCAGGCAGTGCGCGCTTCATCTGTATTCAGGACTAAGTGCGTACTGCCTGGGTTGTGGACCTCCAGGGCGTGCGCGCTACATCTGTAGCTAGGACTAAGTGCATATTGCCTGGGTATAGCTTGTTATGGACTTTCAAGGTGTGCGCATTGCATCTGTAGCCAGTACTAAGTGCATACTGCCTGGGTTATGGACATCCAGGGCGTGCGCGCTTCATCTGTAGCCAGGACTAAGTGCATACTGCCTGGGTTGTGGACCTCCAGGGCATGCGCGCTGCATCTGTAGCCAGGACTAAGTACATACTGCCTGGGTTATGGACCTCCAGGGCGTGCGCGTTGCATCTGTAGCCAGGACTAAGTGCATACTGCCTGGGTTATGGACCTCCAGGGTGTGCGCGTTGCATCTGTAGCCAGGACTAAGTGCATACTGCCTGGGTTGTGGACCTCCAGGGTGTGCGCGCTGCATCTGTAGCCAGGACTAAGTGCATACTGCCTGGGTATAGCTTGTTATGACCTCCAGGGTGTGCGCGCTACATCTGTAGCCAGGACTAAGTGCATACTGCCTGGGTTATGGACCTCCAGGGCGTGCGCGCTTCATCTGTAGCCAGGACTAAGTGCATACTGCCTGGGTTGTGGACCTCCAGGGTGTACGCGCTGCATCTGTAGCCAGGACTAAGTGCATACTGCCTGGGTTATGGACCTCCAGGGCATGCGCGTTGCATCTGTAACCAGGACTAAGTGCATACTGCCTAGGTTATGGACCTCCAGGGTGTGCGCGCTTCATCTGTAGCCAAGACTAAGTGCGTACTACCTGGGTTGTGGACCTCTAAGGCGTGCGCTTTATCTGTAGCCAGGACTAAGTGCATACTGCTTGGGTATAGCTTGTTATGGACCTCCAGGGTGTGCGCGCTACATCTGTAGCCAGGACTAAGTGCATACTGCCTGGGTATAGCTTGATATTGACCTCCAGGGTGTGCGTGCTACATCTGTAGCCAGTACTAAGTGCGTACTGCCTGGGTTGTGGACCTCCAGGGTGTGCGCGTTGCATCTGTAGCCAGGACTAAGTGCATACTGCCTGGGTTATGGACCTCCAAGGCGTGCGCGCTTCATCTGTAGCCAGGACTAAGTGCGTACTGCCTGGGTTGTGGACCTCCAGGGCGTGCGCGCTACATCTGTAGCCAGGACAAAGTGCATACTGCCTGGGTATAGCTTGTTATGGACCTCCAGGGTGTGCATGCTACATCTGTAGCCAGGACTAAGTGCATACTGCCTGGGTTGTGGACCTTCAGGGCATGCGCGCTTCATCTGTATTCAGGACTAAGTGCATACTACCTGGGTTGTGGAACTCCAGGGCGTGCGCACTGCATCTGTAGCCAGGACTAAGTGCATACTACCTGGGTATAGCTTGTTATGGACCTCCAGGGTGTGCGTGCTGCATCTGTAGCCAGGACTAAGTGCATACTGCCTGGGTATAGCTTGTTATGGACCTCCAGGGTGTGTGCGCTGCATCTGTAGCCAGGACTAAGTGCATACTGCCTGGGTTGTGGACCTCAGGGCATGCGCGCTTCATCTGTATTCAGGACTAAGTGCATACTACCTGGGTTGTGGACCTCCAGGGCGTGCGCACTGCATCTGTAGCCAGGACTAAGTGCATACTACCTGGGTATAGCTTGTTATGGACCTCCAGGGTGTGCGTGCTGCATCTGTAGCCAGGACTAAGTGCATACTGCCTGGGTATAGCTTGTTATGGACCTCCAGGGTGTGTGCGCTGCATCTGTAGCCAGGACTAAGTGCATACTGCCTGGGTTATGGACCTCCAGGGCGTGCGCGCTTCATCTGTAGCCAGGACTAAGTGCGTACTGCCTGGGTTGTGGACCTCCAGGGCATGAACGTTGCATCTGTAGCCAAGACTAAGTGCATGCTGCCTGGGTTATGGACCTCCAGGGGGTGCGCGTTACATCTGTAGCCAGGACTACGTGCATACTGCCTGGGTTATGGACCTCCAGGGTGTGCGCGTTGCATCTGTAGCCAGGACTAAGTGCGTACTACCTGGGTTTTGGACCTCCAGGGCGTGCGCGTTGCATCTGTAGCCCGGACTAAGTGCATACTGCCTGGGTATAGCTTGTTATGGACCTCCAGGGTGTGCGCGCTTCATCTGTAGCCAGGACTAAGTGCATACTGCCTGGGTTATGGACCTCCAGGGCGTGCGCGCTTCATCTGTAGCTAGGACTAAGTGCGTACTGCCTGGGTTGTGGACCTCTAGGGCGTGCGCGCTGCATCTGTAGCCAGGACTAAGTGCATACTGCCTGGGTATAGCTTGTTATGGACCTCCAGGGTGTGCGTGCTTCATCTGTAGCCAGGACTAAGTGCATACTGCCTAGGTATAGCTTGTTATGGACCTCCATGGTGTGCGCACTGCATCTGTAGCCAGGACTAAGTTCATACTGCTTGGGTATAGCTTGATATGGACCTCCAGGGTGTGCGCGCTACATCTGTAGCCAGTACTAAGTGCATACTTCCTAGGTTATGGACCTCCAGGGCATGCGCGCTTCATCTGTAGCCAGGACTAAGTACGTACTGCCTGGGTTGTGGACCTCCAAGGCGTGCATGCTGCATCTGTAGCCAGGACTAAGTGCATACTGCCTGGGTTATGGACCTCCAAGGCGTGCACGTTGCATCTGTAGCCAGGACTAAGTGCATACTCCCTGGGTTATGGACCTCCAGGGCGTGCGCGCTTCATCTGTAGCCAGGACTAAGTGCGTACTACCTGGGTTGTGGACCTCCAGGGCGTGCGCGCTGCATCTGTAGCCAGGACTAAGTGCATACTGCCTGGGTATAGCTTGTTATGGACCTCCAGGGTGTGCGCGCTGCATCTGTAGCCAGGACTAAGTGCATACTTCCTGGGTTATGGACCTCCAGGGCATGCGCGCTTCATCTGTAGCCAGGACTAAGTGCGTACTACCTGGGTTGTGGACCTCCAGGGCGTGCGCGCTGCATCTGTAGCCAGGACTAAGTGCATACTGCCAGGGTATAGCTTGTTATGGACCTCCAGGGTGTGTACGCTGCATCTGTAGCCAGGACAAAGTGCATACTGCCTGGGTATAGCTTGTTATGGACCTCCAGGGTGTGCGTGCTGCATCTGTAGCCAGGACTAAGTGCATACTGCCTGGGTTGTGGACCTCCAGGGCATGCGCGCTTCATCTGTATTCAGGACTAAGTGCATACTACCTGGGTTGTGGACCTCCAGGGCGTGCGCACTGCATCTGTAGCCAGGACTAAGTGCATACTACCTGGGTATAGCTTGTTATGGACCTCCAGGGTGTGCGTGCTGCATCTGTAGCCAGGACTAAGTGCATACTGCCTGGGTATAGCTTGTTATGGACCTCCAGGGTGTGTGCGCTGCATCTGTAGCCAGGACTAAGTGCATACTGCCTGGGTTGTGGACCTCCAGGGCGTGCGCGCTTCATCTGTAGCCAGGACTAAGTACGTACTACCTGGGTTGTGGACCTCCAGGGCATGCTCGTTGCATCTGTAGCCAGGACTAAGTGCATACTACCTGGGTATAGCTTGTTATGGACCTCCAGGGTGTGCGCGCTGCATATGTAGCAAGGACTAAGTGCATACTGCCTGGGTATAGCTTGTTATGGACCTCCAAGTTGTGTGGACGCTGCATCTGTAGCTAGGACTAAGTGTATACTGCCTGGGTATAGCTTGTTATGGACCTCCAGGGTGTGCGCGCTGCATCTGTAGCCAGGACTAAGTGCATACTGCCTGGGTTATGGACCTCCAGGGCATGCGCGCTTCATCTGTAGCCAGGACTAAGTGCGTACTGCCTGGGTTGTGGACTTCCAAGGGGTGCGCTCTACATCTGTAGCCAGGACTAAGTGCATACTACCTGGGTTATGGACCTCCAGGGCGTGTGCATTGCATCTGTAGCCAGGACTAAGTGCATACTACCTGGGTTATGGACCTCCAAGGCGTGCGTGCTTCATCTGTAGCCAGGACTAAGTGCGTACTACCTGGGTTGTGGACCTCCGGGGCATGCGCGCTGCATCTGTAGCCAGAACTAAGTGCATACTGCCTGGGTATAGCTTGTTATGGACCTCCAGGGTGTGCGCTCTACATCTGTAGCCAGGACTAAGTGCATACTGCCTGGGTTGTGGACCTCCAGGGCGTGCGCGCTTCATCTGTAGCCAGGACTAAGTGCGTACTACCTGGGTTGTGGACCTCCAGGGCGTGCACGTTGCATCTGTAGCCAGGACTAAGTGCATACTGCCTAGGTATAGCTTTTTATGGACCTCCAGGGTGTGTACGCTGCATCTGTAGCCAGGACTAAGTGCATTCTGCCTGGGTATAGCTTGTTATGGACCTCCAGGGTGTGTGCGCTGCATCTGTAGCCAGGACTAAGTGCATACTGCCTGGGTATAGCTTGTTATTGACCTCCAGGGTGTGCGCGCTACATCTGTAGCCAGGACTAAGTGCATACTGCCTGGGTTATGGACCTCCAGGGCGTGCGCGCTTCATCTGTAGCCAGGACTAAGTGCATACTGCCTGGGTTGTGGACCTCCAGGGTGTACGCGCTGCATCTGTAGCCAGGACTAAGTGCATACTGCCTGGGTTATGGACCTCCAGGGCATGCGCGTTGCATCTGTAACCAGGACTAAGTGCATACTGCCTAGGTTATGGACCTCCAGGGTGTGCGCGCTTCATCTGTAGCCAAGACTAAGTGCGTACTACCTGGGTTGTGGACCTCTAAGGCGTGCGCTTTATCTGTAGCCAGGACTAAGTGCATACTGCTTGGGTATAGCTTGTTATGGACCTCCAGGGTGTGCGCGCTACATCTGTAGCCAGGACTAAGTGCATACTGCCTGGGTATAGCTTGATATTGACCTCCAGGGTGTGCGTGCTACATCTGTAGCCAGTACTAAGTGCGTACTGCCTGGGTTGTGGACCTCCAGGGTGTGCGCGTTGCATCTGTAGCCAGGACTAAGTGCATACTGCCTGGGTTATGGACCTCCAAGGCGTGCGCGCTTCATCTGTAGCCAGGACTAAGTGCGTACTGCCTGGGTTGTGGACCTCCAGGGCGTGCGCGCTACATCTGTAGCCAGGACAAAGTGCATACTGCCTGGGTATAGCTTGTTATGGACCTCCAGGGTGTGCATGCTACATCTGTAGCCAGGACTAAGTGCATACTGCCTGGGTTGTGGACCTTCAGGGCATGCGCGCTTCATCTGTATTCAGGACTAAGTGCATACTACCTGGGTTGTGGAACTCCAGGGCGTGCGCACTGCATCTGTAGCCAGGACTAAGTGCATACTACCTGGGTATAGCTTGTTATGGACCTCCAGGGTGTGCGTGCTGCATCTGTAGCCAGGACTAAGTGCATACTGCCTGGGTATAGCTTGTTATGGACCTCCAGGGTGTGTGCGCTGCATCTGTAGCCAGGACTAAGTGCATACTGCCTGGGTTGTGGACCTCCAGGGCGTGCGCGCTTCATCTGTAGCCAGGACTAAGTACGTACTACCTGGGTTGTGGACCTCCAGGGCATGCTCGTTGCATCTGTAGCCAGGACTAAGTGCATACTACCTGGGTATAGCTTGTTATGGACCTCCAGGGTGTGCGTGCTGCATCTGTAGCCAGGACTAAGTGCATACTGCCTGGGTATAGCTTGTTATGGACCTCCAGGGTGTGCGCGCTGCATCTGTAGCCAGGATCATCTGTAGCCAGGACTAAATGCGTACTACCTGGGTTGTGGACCTCCAGGGCATGCGTGCTGCATCTGTAGCCAGGACTAAGTGCATACTGCCTGGGTTGTGGACCTCCAGGGCGTGCGCGCTTCATCTGTAGCCAGGACTAAGTGCGTACAGCCTAGGTTGCGGACCTCCAGGGCGTGTGCGTTGCATCTTTAGCTAGGACTAAGTGCATACTTTCCGGGTTATGGACCTCCAGGGCGTGCGTGCTACATCTGTAGCCAGGACTAAGTGCATACTGCCTGGGTTATGGACCTCCAGGGCATGTGCGCTTCATCTGTAGCCTGGACTAAGTGCATACTGCCTAGGTTGTGGACCTCCAGTGCGTATGCGTTGCATCTGTAGCCAGGACTAAGTGCAAACTACCTGGGTTATGGAACTCCAGGGCATGCGCGCTACATCTGTAGCCAGGACTAAGTGCATACTCCCTGGGTTATAGACCTCCAGGGCATGCGCGCTTCATCTGTAGCCAGGACTAAGTGCGTACTACCTGGGTTGTGGACCTCCAGGATATGCGCGTTACATCTGTAGCCAGGACCAAGTGCATACTGCCTGGGTATAGCTTGTTATGGACCTCCATGGTGTGTGCGCTGCATCTGTAGCTAGGACTAAGTGCATACTGCCTGGGTTAGGGACCTCCAGGGCGTGCGCGCTTCATCTGTAGCCATGACTAAGTGCGTACTACTTGAGTTGTGGACCTCCAGGGCGTGCGCGCTGCATCTGTAGCCAGGACTAAGTGCATACTGCCTGGGTTATGGACCTCCAGGGCGTGTGCGTTTCATCTGTAGCCAGGACTAAGTGCGTACTACCTGCGTATAACTTGTTATGGACCTCCTGTGTGTGCGCGCTACATCTGTAGCCAGGACTAAGTGCGTACTGCCTAGGTTGTGGACCTCCAGGGTGTGCGCGCTGCATCTGTAGCCAGGACTAAGTGTATACTGCCTGGGTATAGATTGTTATGGACCTCAAGGGTGTGCGCACTACATCTGTAGCCAGGACTAAGTGCACACTGCCTGGGTTATGGACTACCAGGGCATGCGCGCTGCATCTGTAGCCAGGACTAAGTGCATACTGCCTGGGTATAGCTTGTTATGGACCTCCAGGGTGTGCGCGCTGCATCTGTAGCCAGGACTAAGTGCATACTTCCTGGGTTATGGACCTCCAGGGCGTGCGCGCTTCATCTGTAGCCAGGACTAAGTGCGTACTACCTGGGTTGTGGACCTCCAGGGCGTGCGCGCTGCATCTGTAGCCAGGACTAAGTGCATACTGCATGGGTATAGCTTGTTATGGACCTCCAGGGTATGTACGATGCATCTGTAGCCAGGACTAAGTGCATACTACCTGGGTTATGGACCTACAGAGCATGCGCATTTCATCTGTAGCCAGGACTAAGTGCATACTACCTAGGTTGTGGACCTCCAGGGTGTACGCGCTACATCTGTAACCAGGACTAAGTGCATACTGCCTGAGTTGTGGACCTCCAAGGCGTGTGCGCTTCATCTGTAGCCAGGACTAAGTGCATACTGCCTGGGATGTGGACCTCCAGGGCGTGCGCGCTTCATCTGTAGCCAGGACTAAGTGCGTACTGCCTGGGTTGTGGACCTCCAGGGCATGCGCGCTGCATCCGTAGCCAGGACTAAGTGCATACTACCTGGGTATAGCTTGTTATGGACCTCTAGGGTGTACATGCTGCATCTGTAGCCAGGACTAAGTGTATACTACCTGGGTTATGGACCTCCAGGGCGTGCGCGCTGCATCTGTAGCCAGGACTAAGTGCATACTGCCTGGGTATAGCTTGTTATGGACCTCTAGGGTGTGCGCGCTGCATCTGTAGCCAGGACTAAGTGCATACTGCCTGGGTTATGGACCTCCAGGCAGTGCGCGCTTCATCTGTATTCAGGACTAAGTGCGTACTGCCTGGGTTGTGGACCTCCAGGGCGTGCGCGCTGCATCTGTAGCCAGGACTAAGTGCATACTGCATGGGTATAACTTGTTATGGACCTCCAGGGTGTGCGCGTTGCATCTGTAGCTAGGACTAAGTGCATACTGCCTGGGTTATGGACCTCCAGGGCGTGCGCGCTTCATCTGTAGCCAGGACAAAGTGCATACTCCCTGGGTTGTGGACCTCCAGGGCGTGCGCGCTGCATCTGTAGCCAGGACTAAGTGCATACTACCTGGGTTGTGGACCTCCAGGGCGTGCGCGCTTCATCTGTAGCCAGGACTAAGTGCATACTGCCTGGGTTATGGACCTCCAGGGCGTGCGCGTTGCATCTGTAGCCAGGACTAAGTGCATACTGCCTGGGTTATGGACCTCCAGGGTGTGCGCGTTGCATCTGTAGCCAGGACTAAGTGCATACTGCCTGGGTTGTGGACCTCCAGGGCGTGCGCGCTGCATCTGTAGCCAGGACTAAGTGCATACTGCCTGGGTATAGCTTGTTATGGACCTCCAGGGTGTGCGCGCTTCATCTGTAGCCAGGACTAAGTGCATACTGCCTGGGTTATGGACCTCCAGGGCGTGCGCGCTTCATCTGTAGCTAGGACTAAGTGCGTACTGCCTGGGTTGTGGACCTCCAGGGCGTGCGCGCTGCATCTGTAGCCAGGACTAAGTGCATACTGCCTGGGTATAGCTTGTTATGGACCTCTAGGGTGTACGCGCTACATCTGTAGCCAGGACTAAGTGCATACTGCCTAGGTTATGGACCTCCAGGCAGTGTGCACTTCATCTGTATTCAGGACTAAGTGCGTACTGCCTGGGTTGTGGACCTCCAGGCAGTGCGCGCTTCATCTGTATTCAGGACTAAGTGCGTACTGCCTGGGTTGTGGACCTCCAGGCGTGCGCGCTACATCTGTAGCCAGGACTAAGTGCATACTGCCTGGGTTGTGGACCTCCAAGGCGTGCGCACTACATCTGTAGCCAGGACTAAGTGCATACTGCCTGGGTTATGGACATCCAAGGCGTGCGCACTGCATCTGTAGCCAGGACTAAGTGCATACTGCCTGGGTTATGGACATCCAGGGCATGCGCGCTGCATCTGTAGCCAGGACTAAGTACATACTGCCTGGGTTATGGACCTCCAGGGCATGCGCGCTGCATCTGTAGCCAGGACTAAGTACATACTGCCTGGGTTATGGACCTCCAGGGCGTGCGCGCTGCATCTGTAGCCAGGACTAAGTGCATACTGCCTGGGTTATGGACCTCCAGGGTGTGCGCGCTACATCTGTAGCCAGGACTAAGTGCATACTGCCTGGGTTATGGACCTCCAGGGCGTGCGCGCTGCATCTGTAGCCAGGACTAAGTGCATACTGCCTGGGTTGTGGACCTCCAGGGTGTACGCGCTACATCTGTAGCCAGGACTAAGTGCATACTGCCTGGGTTATGGACCTCCAGGGCATGCGCGCTGCATCTGTAACCAGGACTAAGTGCATACTGCCTAGGTTATGGACCTCCAGGGTGTACGCGCTGCATCTGTAGCCAAGACTAAGTGCATACTACCTGGGTTATGGACCTCCAAGGCATGCGCTTCATCTGTAACCAGGACTAAGTGCATACTGCATAGGTTATGGACCTCCAGGGTGTGCGCGCTACATCTGTAGCCAGGACTAAGTGCATACTGCCTGGGTATAGCTTGATATTGACCTCCAGGGTGTGCGTGCTACATCTGTAGCCAGTACTAAGTGCGTACTGCCTGGGTTGTGGACCTCCAGGGTGTGCGCGTTGCATCTGTAGCCAGGACTAAGTGCATACTGCCTGGGTTATGGACCTCCAAGGCGTGCGCGCTTCATCTGTAGCCAGGACTAAGTGCGTACTGCCTGGGTTGTGGACCTCCAGGGCGTGCGCGCTACATCTGTAGCCAGGACAAAGTGCATACTGCCTGGGTATAGCTTGTTATGGACCTCCAGGGTGTGCATGCTACATCTGTAGCCAGGACTAAGTGCATACTGCCTGGGTTGTGGACCTTCAGGGCATGCGCGCTTCATCTGTATTCAGGACTAAGTGCATACTACCTGGGTTGTGGAACTCCAGGGCGTGCGCACTGCATCTGTAGCCAGGACTAAGTGCATACTACCTGGGTATAGCTTGTTATGGACCTCCAGGGTGTGCGTGCTGCATCTGTAGCCAGGACTAAGTGCATACTGCCTGGGTATAGCTTGTTATGGACCTCCAGGGTGTGTGCGCTGCATCTGTAGCCAGGACTAAGTGCATACTGCCTGGGTTGTGGACCTCCAGGGCGTGCGCGCTTCATCTGTAGCCAGGACTAAGTACGTACTACCTGGGTTGTGGACCTCCAGGGCATGCTCGTTGCATCTGTAGCCAGGACTAAGTGCATACTACCTGGGTATAGCTTGTTATGGACCTCCAGGGTGTGCGTGCTGCATCTGTAGCCAGGACTAAGTGCATACTGCCTGGGTATAGCTTGTTATGGACCTCCAGGGTGTGCGCGCTGCATCTGTAGCCAGGATCATCTGTAGCCAGGACTAAATGCGTACTACCTGGGTTGTGGACCTCCAGGGCATGCGTGCTGCATCTGTAGCCAGGACTAAGTGCATACTGCCTGGGTTGTGGACCTCCAGGGCGTGCGCGCTTCATCTGTAGCCAGGACTAAGTGCGTACAGCCTAGGTTGCGGACCTCCAGGGCGTGTGCGTTGCATCTTTAGCTAGGACTAAGTGCATACTTTCCGGGTTATGGACCTCCAGGGCGTGCGTGCTACATCTGTAGCCAGGACTAAGTGCATACTGCCTGGGTTATGGACCTCCAGGGCATGTGCGCTTCATCTGTAGCCTGGACTAAGTGCATACTGCCTAGGTTGTGGACCTCCAGTGCGTATGCGTTGCATCTGTAGCCAGGACTAAGTGCAAACTACCTGGGTTATGGAACTCCAGGGCATGCGCGCTACATCTGTAGCCAGGACTAAGTGCATACTCCCTGGGTTATAGACCTCCAGGGCATGCGCGCTTCATCTGTAGCCAGGACTAAGTGCGTACTACCTGGGTTGTGGACCTCCAGGATATGCGCGTTGCATCTGTAGCCAGGACCAAGTGCATACTGCCTGGGTATAGCTTGTTATGGACCTCCATGGTGTGTGCGCTGCATCTGTAGCTAGGACTAAGTGCATACTGCCTGGGTTAGGGACCTCCAGGGCGTGCGCGCTTCATCTGTAGCCATGACTAAGTGCGTACTACTTGAGTTGTGGACCTCCAGGGCGTGCGCGCTGCATCTGTAGCCAGGACTAAGTGCATACTGCCTGGGTTATGGACCTCCAGGGCGTGTGCGTTTCATCTGTAGCCAGGACTAAGTGCATACTACCTGCGTATAACTTGTTATGGACCTCCTGTGTGTGCGCGCTACATCTGTAGCCAGGACTAAGTGCGTACTGCCTAGGTTGTGGACCTCCAGGGTGTGCGCGCTGCATCTGTAGCCAGGACTAAGTGTATACTGCCTGGGTATAGATTGTTATGGACCTCAAGGGTGTGCGCACTACATCTGTAGCCAGGACTAAGTGCACACTGCCTGGGTTATGGACTACCAGGGCATGCGCGCTGCATCTGTAGCCAGGACTAAGTGCATACTGCCTGGGTATAGCTTGTTATGGACCTCCAGGGTGTGCGCGCTGCATCTGTAGCCAGGACTAAGTGCATACTTCCTGGGTTATGGACCTCCAGGGCGTGCGCGCTTCATCTGTAGCCAGGACTAAGTGCGTACTACCTGGGTTGTGGACCTCCAGGGCGTGCGCGCTGCATCTGTAGCCAGGACTAAGTGCATACTGCATGGGTATAGCTTGTTATGGACCTCCAGGGTATGTACGATGCATCTGTAGCCAGGACTAAGTGCATACTACCTGGGTTATGGACCTACAGAGCATGCGCATTTCATCTGTAGCCAGGACTAAGTGCATACTACCTAGGTTGTGGACCTCCAGGGTGTACGCGCTACATCTGTAACCAGGACTAAGTGCATACTGCCTGAGTTGTGGACCTCCAAGGCGTGTGCGCTTCATCTGTAGCCAGGACTAAGTGCATACTGCCTGGGATGTGGACCTCCAGGGCGTGCGCGCTTCATCTGTAGCAGGACTAAGTGCGTACTGCCTGGGTTGTGGACCTCCAGGGCATGCGCGCTGCATCCGTAGCCAGGACTAAGTGCATACTACCTGGGTATAGCTTGTTATGGACCTCTAGGGTGTACATGCTGCATCTGTAGCCAGGACTAAGTGTATACTACCTGGGTTATGGACCTCCAGGGCGTGCGCGCTGCATCTGTAGCCAGGACTAAGTGCATACTGCCTGGGTATAGCTTGTTATGGACCTCTAGGGTGTGCGCGCTGCATCTGTAGCCAGGACTAAGTGCATACTGCCTGGGTTATGGACCTCCAGGCAGTGCGCGCTTCATCTGTATTCAGGACTAAGTGCGTACTGCCTGGGTTGTGGACCTCCAGGGCGTGCGCGCTGCATCTGTAGCCAGGACTAAGTGCATACTGCATGGGTATAGCTTGTTATGGACCTCCAGGGTGTGCGCGTTGCATCTGTAGCAGGACTAAGTGCATACTGCCTGGGTTATGGACCTCCAGGGCGTGCGCGCTTCATCTGTAGCCAGGACAAAGTGCATACTCCCTGGGTTGTGGACCTCCAGGGCGTGCGCGCTGCATCTGTAGCCAGGACTAAGTGCATACTACCTGGGTTGTGGACCTCCAGGGGGTGCGCGCTTCATCTGTAGCCAGGACTAAGTGCATACTGCCTGGGTTATGGACCTCCAGGGCGTGCGCGTTGCATCTGTAGCCAGGACTAAGTGCATACTGCCTGGGTTATGGACCTCCAGGGTGTGCGCGTTGCATCTGTAGCCAGTACTAAGTGCATACTGCCTGGGTTGTGGACCTCCAGGGTGTGCGCGCTGCATCTGTAGCCAGGACTAAGTGCATACTGCCTGGGTATAGCTTGTTATGGACCTCCAGGGTGTGCGCGCTTCATCTGTAGCCAGGACTAAGTGCATACTGCCTGGGTTATGGACCTCCAGGGCGTGCGCGCTTCATCTGTAACTAGGACTAAGTGCGTACTGCCTGGGTTGTGGACCTCCAGGGCGTGCGCGCTGCATCTGTAGCCAGGACTAAGTGCATACTGCCTGGGTATAGCTTGTTATGGACCTCTAGGGTGTACGCGCTACATCTGTAGCCAGGACTAAGTGCATACTGCCTAGGTTATGGACCTCCAGGCAGTGTGCACTTCATCTGTATTCAGGACTAAGTGCGTACTGCCTGGGTTGTGGACCTCCAGGCAGTGCGCGCTTCATCTGTATTCAGGACTAAGTGCGTACTGCCTGGGTTGTGGACCTCCAGGGCGTGCGCGCTACATCTGTAGCTAGGACTAAGTGCATATTGCCTGGGTATAGCTTGTTATGGACTTTCAAGGTGTGCGCATTGCATCTGTAGCCAGTACTAAGTGCATACTGCCTGGGTTATGGACATCCAGGGCGTGCGCGCTTCATCTGTAGCCAGGACTAAGTGCATACTGCCTGGGTTGTGGACCTCCAGGGCATGCGCGCTGCATCTGTAGCCAGGACTAAGTACATACTGCCTGGGTTATGGACCTCCAGGGCGTGCGCGTTGCATCTGTAGCCAGGACTAAGTGCATACTGCCTGGGTTATGGACCTCCAGGGCGTGCGCGTTGCATCTGTAGCCAGTACTAAGTGCATACTGCCTGGGTTATGGACCTCCAGGGTGTGCGCGCTGCATCTGTAGCCAGGACTAAGTGCATACTGCCTGGGTATAGCTTGTTATTGACCTCCAGGGT
>JBBPBX010092947.1:0-13639 GCA_038048925.1 Garcialebias charrua
TTGTCCTGAGCTCAAACTAAAATGAGATAAACAGTGTCACTGAATCTTCACTGCAGGTTTGAGAAGAAAAATGAATAATGATCAACATTTTGAAATAACGCAGAGTATTTGATTTATCTGACATTAAAATGTACTGATGCTCTTACAAATAAAATTGTTCATTTGATGACATTTGAATTAACAAAATTGAAAGAAGTCTCTGGATGACTTAATTTATGATGTTTGATTCAAATTAAAATAATAAATAGTGTCCACGTGTCTCCTTGAGAGCCTCGGGAGAAGTGTACCACTCAGAGTTTCAGAGAGATGTGAAAAGGTGTACATCCATGTCAGAGATGAGGGGGTCTATCTTACTACACAGGCTTCTGAACGGAGCGTTGATAACAACTTGGGCTATCCTTGTCCTCTCTGGTCCGGATGACATGGCATCCCAGTGTTCCATAAAGAACTTCAAATCGTGACTCATCTGACCACAGAACAGTCTTCCATTTTGCCACACTCCATTTTAAATGACCCCTGGTCCAGTGCAAACATCTGAGCTTGTGGAGCTTGCTTAGAAATGGCTTCCTCTTTGCACTGTAGAGTTTCAGCTGTTAACGGCTGATGGCACGGTGGATTGTGTTCACTGACAATGCTTTCTGGAAGTATTCCTGAGCCCATTCTGTTATTTCCTTGACAGTGCTCTGATGCATGCTCAATAATCCAGGTAGAAAAATCTAAAAAAGCTAAGTCTGGTCCTCTGGACATTCAAAAAATAAAACAAAACAAAGCAAAAAAAATGTAGAAACGTTTCGTCTTTCGTCCGAAAGACTTCCTCAGTCTGAGTTGCTGTGTTCAGCTCAGTCTTATAAATAGCACCCTCTCACAGTGTTACACAACCAGTTGGCTGATGACAGCCTGAAACCAGCTGCTCACATGATCAAGGAGGGCCATCAGCCTAACAATGGATCATTAGCACCCTGATGGTTGTTTGCTATTCACAGAGGGCTGAGTGATACTAGCAATAACAGCATTGTAAGAGGGAGACAGTTGAACCCGGAGGCCTCCACCCCTGTTTAATGATGGACGGTTTCTTTTCACAAAGATGGCCTCCTTTACTCCTCTCTCAAACCATCGTTCCTCTCTATCAAGGATGTGAACATCTTCATCCTTGAAAGAGTGACCGCTGGCCTGGAGATGAGTGTAGACCGCAGAGTCCTGACCTGATGATGTTGATCTTCTGTGCTGGGCCATCCTTTTGGCCAGTGGCTGTTTAGTTTCCCCGATATAAGACTGATCACAGCCCTCCTGACACTGAACAGCATACACAATATTACGTCCAGTCCCCCGGCACAAACAGAGTAATATTGTGTATGCTGTTCAGTGTCAGGAGGGCTGTGATCAGTCTTATATCGGGGAAACTAAACAGCCACTGGCCAAAAGGATGGCCCAGCACAGAAGATCAACATCATCAGGTCAGGACTCTGCGGTCTACACTCATCTCCAGGCCAGCTGCTGTTTTTTTCCCCAGTCAGAATGAATGGAAACGGTCATAACTCAGTCTAAAAATTGTTTATAAATATGGGAAAAAATTGTAAATATGTCACTTCGGCCTATAAGTTGCAGGGCATGTAAATTATGCAAAAAATGTGACATACAGGCTGAAAAATACAGTAATTATTTTTCTCCCTCTCTTTTTGAATTATGCATGTTTTCAATGTTGAATCCTTCCAATTATACTGTTCTCTTTTCAAGTTTACAGTTTTTCGTTTGCCATTAGAGATAGGTTGTGTGTGGGAACAATTAAATAACTTTTTGTCTTGGGTTAGGTTTAAACAACTAGTAGGTCAGTGCTTTTATTGAGGCAAGAACGAACTTCATGTATCCAGTAATTGTTATAAAACTACATTTACTGCCAAAGTTTAGGAAGAAAATGACAGTAATCTATCACTTTACATTTAGTTGCTCTGAACTGAAGTACAAGAGGTTGCCGCTACGGTTGCAGCTCAGTGTCTTGATGGGATTAAAAAATATTGTAATGGTATTAAAAAGGTATTAAATTTAACTCAAGAATTTCTGTATATACCCTGTAAAAGATTCTGTAAAACCATCAAATCTCTCTCAGGCACCCCCCAAGATGGCCGCGCTCAGACCGGCTGCAGCTTCACAGGCTCCTGGTTCATCCCTAGTTTTTAGTAAATTTAATAGTGTTTATGTACCTGACTCTGTGCGTTTTTTGCGGGTGAATTATAGCCGAACTGAACTGTTAAGAATTGGAACGGATTTACCACAGGGCACAGCTGATATCAGCAAAGAACTCAAATCAGAGCTCGGCAGAATGGGGCTTTTAAGGACATCTTTCTGGAAGCAGATGCGCTCCGGTTCACACTCCAGGGGAAAGAAAAGGAAGCGGTGCTCCCGAGGTCAGAAGCGGGGCTGCCGAGCAGGAATTATGGCGAGACTACGGTCAGACGCTAAAACCGGGAGACCCCTGATGCCAGCTCTTTTTCTGTCTAACGTACGCTCGCTGGACAACAAAATGGATCTGCTCCGTCTGAGAGTAACAGCGTCGGAGGAAATGAGGAGGTGCTCTGTGCTCTGCCTCACGGAAACGTGGATCTCTAAGGATACACTGGACTCTGTTTATGAGCTGGATGACAGACTCTTTTTCAGAACGGACCGGTGCACCGAGACTACGGGAAAAACACGAGGCGGCGGTGTTTGCGTTTACGTGCACAAAGATTGGTGTTCAAACTGTGCTGTTATCAATAGGTTTTGCTCAGCTGCTGTGGAGTTGATCACAGTAAGGTGCCATCCTCATTATCTACCCCGTGACTACTCAGTGATCCTTATCACTGTTATTTACATAGCCCCTGATGCTAATGCTAATGTCGTCCAGGGAGAAATTCATGACTTACTCAGCTCACTGCATTGTAAATATCCAGAGGCGCTCTTCATTGTTTCAGGTTACTTCAATCATGTGGATTTAAAGGTCTCCCTCCCAAACTTCAATCAGCACGTTTCCACAGCAACAAGAGGAAATAAAACGCTTGACCAAGTCTACACGAATGTGAAGGGGGCATACACGGCGAATCCACGCCCACCGCTCGGGGCTTCTGACCACTCCTCTTTGCTCTTGGTCCCAGCACAGCTTCCTCCCCTCAGACACTTTAAGCCGGAACAAAGAGAGATAAAAGTTTGGCTCCAAGGTAGCACCCCCATGCTGAGAGACTGTTTTGAAAATACAAACTGGTCTGTTTTCAAGGAGGCAGCAGCTGATGGAAACTCAGTGAACCTAGACTTATATGCTACTTCAGTGTTGGGTTATATCAGCACATGCTGTGAAAACATATCCATAAAAAAACATGTTAAATTTTACTCCAACACAAAACCCTGGTTAAATAAAGAGGTCCGCACCCTGCTGGCAGCCAGGAACACTGCCTTCAAGTCTGGAAACACAGAGGAACTGAGAAAGAGCAGGAAAGAACTGGTTGCTGGCATTAAGAAGGCCAAGGACACATATGCACAGAGAATCGAGAGTCAGTTCACCTCACAAGACCCACGGAGCATGTGGAAGGGCATCAAATTTATAACAGATTACAAAGGCAAGAGCAAACAATGCCCCAATGACCCATCTCTGCCTGATGCCCTCAATAAGTTTTATGTACGTTTTGAAGACCCAAACAGACCAGCTAGCACCAGACTCACCTCATCACCAGATGAAGAGCATCTCAGAGTGACCGCAGCAGAAGTGAGAGGCAGTCTCAGAAGGATCAACCCTCATAAAGCAACCGGACCAGACAACATCCCAGGGAAAGTTCTGAAGGAATGTGCGGACCAGCTCTGTGAGGTGCTGGCTGACATCTTCACCACCTCACTTGCACTGGAGTCAGTTCCCACCTGCCTGAAGACCGCCACCATCATCCCAGTTCCAAAGAGCTCCACAGTGACTGGTCTGAATGACTATAGACCGGTGGCCCTCACCCCGATAGTCGCTAAATGTTTTGAGAAACTGGTCATGTCTCACATCAAGACAACCGTCAACATCAACGAGGACCCTCATCAGTATGCATACCGCGAGAACCGATCAACAGAGGACGCCATCTCCTCTGTGGTCCACACTGCTCTCACCCACCTGGATCAGAAGGACTCATACGTGCGTATGCTCTTTGTGGACTTCACATCTGCCTTCAACACCATGATCCCCCAAACTCTGATAGACAAACTATCCACACTTGGACTAAGCCCCTCCATTTGTAACTGGGTCCTAGACTTCTTAACAAACAGACCACAGTCCGTGAAGATCCACAACTTCTCCTCCTCCACCATAACCCTCAGCACTGGCTCTCCTCAAGGATGTGTGCTGAGCCCTCTTCTGTTCACTCTGCTCACATATGATTGTACAGCCACACATCCAGGCTGTCATATTGTTAAGTTTGCAGATGATACAGCGGTGGTGGGATGCATCACAAACAATGATGAGTCCAGCTACAGACAGGAGGTGGAACATCTGGAGAGCTGGTGCAAAGAGAATAACCTTCACATGAATGTGAAGAAGACAAAGGAGATGATTGTGGACTTCAGAAGGAACAAACAAACACACACCCCACTGAACATAAGTGGATCTGCAGTGGAAGTGGTCTCCAGCTACAAATACTTGGGTGTACACTTGAATGATAACCTCAGCTGGAGCAACAACACCACCAGCCTGATCAAGAAAGGTCATCAGAGACTCTACTTCCTCAGACGGCTGAGACGAGCTGGTCTGAGCAGCCCAGTTCTCACCTCCTTCTACAGGTGTGCAGTGGAGAGCATCCTGTGCTCCAGCATCAACGTGTGGCATGGAGGCTGCACAGTTGCAGAGAGGAAAGCTCTACAGAGAGTGGTGAAGGCTGCACAGAAGTCTGTTGGAGTCAGTCTCCCCACCATCACAGACATTTACACCTCCAGATGCAGGAAAAGAGCCACCTGCATCATGAAAGACCTCACTCACCCAGCACACTCACTCTTTGCCCCACTCCCCTCAGGACGGAGGTTGAGGAGCATCAAATGTAGAACCACTAGACTGAGGAACAGCTTCTACCCTGAGGCTGTTAGACTCATGAATAAATAATCAACACGAATAAACACTGCAAAATATCACATCATGCTGATGCTGATCTGTTTTCTTGTTGCTGTGTTCATCTGTGACCATCTGCTCATACAGACTCATGTTCGTGCTACTGTTTATAATGATGTTTTTCTATTACATGTTCGTGCTACTGTTTATAATGATTGAGGACTATTGAGAATTAACTTTCTTGTTTATAATGATGTTTTTCTATTACATTAGGGCTTAGTGTATTACTAGTTGATGTTTTTTTCTTAGTTAATCCTAGATGTTATTACTGTTTTTCTCTTGCATTTGTTGTTGGATGTAACTGGGACCCTGTGTACATAATCTCGTTTTCATCACATGTACCACATGCGGTGCAAATGACAATAAAGACTCTCTGACTCTGACTCTCTGACTCCAATCATCTGACCTCCCATCACAACGTCTCGTTAACTCTGTTCCTGTGTCAAATAAGCACGAGATCTTGAACTGTTTCAACAAACATTTTGTTGCTTCTAGTTCTTTATTTGACACATCTAAAAAAGCCAAGTCTGGTCCTCTGGACATTCAAAAAACAAAACAAAACAAAGCCAAAAAATTGTAGAAACGTTTCGTCTTTCGTCCGAAAGACTTCCTCAGTCTGAGATGCTGTATTCAGCTCAGTCTTATAAATAGCACCCTCTCACAGTGGATCAACCAGATGGCTGATGACAGCCGAAACCAGCTGTTCACATGATCAAGGAGGACCATCAGCCTAATGATGGATCGTTAGCACCCTGATGGTTGTTTGCTATTCACAGGAGGCTGAGTGATACTAGCAATAACAACATTGTAAGAGGGGGACAGTTGAACCCGGAGGCCTCCACCTCTGTTTAATGATGGACGGTTTCTTTTCACCACCTTTACTGCCTCATCACTGTTGATGAGGCAGTAGAGGTGGTCTGTTTAAGGCCCTGTTTACACGGCGCGTATTTTGAATGGAACCGCTACTTTCTCTTTGCGTCATTTGCTTATCGCCTACACGACGCTGCTGGCCCCCCTCTTTGCATCCGATGCTTTTCTGATCCACCTCTCAAGGTGGAACTTTTTTGCTGACCCTCCATTGATAATGTAAACATCTCCCGCGGAGCTTTTGTTTGAACACATGCACGCAGCACGCACGCGCAGACAGCCGGCATTTTAACAATGGCGGTGGACTGGACAGTGGACACACGCACCACTTTCTGAACTATAGCTGATGGAATATATTTTGATTCTCATATTTAATTATTCTACACCTTACCTGCATCTGTGTTGGAAGAGAGCCAGCTGCCTGGATCCAGTTGTCGCTGTTAACGAGGCAGTCGGACATTTCACGTGTCACGCTGCACTATAACATACTAAATGTGCTATATATTAACAGGCTTGATTAGCTGAGCTGCAACACCTGCTGACTCTCTCTCTCCCTTTAAAGGCACTGAGCTCAAGCCAGAATGTGTGGAGGTTATGGTTAGTGGAGGTTTGGATGGTTGGTGGAGAATAGAGGAGGGGTGTGCAGGTATGTGAGGTTTTTGTGTTTAGAGGACATTCAAATATTATATTACAGTCAGCAGTGGAAGCTTGCTGCTTGATTGTTTGGTAGACTGGGAGTTTCTCCACCCTCCCAGGTTGTGTTGATCACTAGATAGACAGTGATTGTTTGGTAGACTGGGAGTTTCTCCACCCTCCCAGGTTGTGTTGATCACTAGATAGACAGTGATTGTTGGTACACTTCATTTTGGAGTGGGTTAGTAGAGTACATTTGTGCTCGTGTGGACTCTAGTGACCTAGAGTAGAGGACCTGAGCTGAAGTGTTGGAGGTTTTTGAGTCTCAGAGTCTGAGGGCTCTGGTGGCTGTCTGTTAGAGGCAGCTGTGTGTGGGGGCTCGTGCCTTTTTGTTGTTGTAACATAATTCCTTTCATTACTTTTGGTTGGGTAAAGCGGTAGTCTAGTTTTCGCTATTGTTTTTGTTTTACATCCTGTAGGCCTAGAGTTTTGGTAGAGGTAGCCCGCTGTCTAACAGGGTTCGCCGGCTCTGTATAGAGTTGGCTCTGTTGGGCAGCTTTATTTTTCTTTTGGCCGCTTTATCCAAACCCACCTTTCGGTTGAACTTTCTTTTTTTTTAGGACGTGGGACGCCCGGAGAAGCTGGAGGTGGTTCCCCTCCTACAGACGACCTTGTTTCTTTAATAAATTAATGTTAAACCTTTTCCTTGTGTCCTGTGTCCATCATCAGGGAGGAGACTGAGGAGTCTCCAGGCTCGAACCAGCAGACTGAGAGACAGCTCTGTTCATCAGGCAGTCAGGATGCTAAACACTCTGCCTGCTCTGCCCCCCCTCCCATTTGAACTGCCTTAACACTAAAACTTTCTCACACATTACCACACAACACAAAGATTTTAACACTGGACTCTGTGTCATCAAACGGGTTATTCACTAAACTCTCGGTCATGTGCTCATACAGTTTGCACTACTTCTCATACTTGCACTAATGTTTGTATTACATCACTGCCTATAATCATAATACTGTTTACATTCTCTGTTTACATTTATTAATACTGTTTACTTTTATTACTACTGCTTACATGTAATTACTACTGTTTACATTTACACTACTCTAATATCTACACCACTGCTGATACATATACAGTGTGCTCTGAACGGTCTTATTTAGGGATGCCCAATGTGCCTTACTGCATATGCCACTTTTTGCCTCTATAACAACATCAACTACTACCTCATACATATACTGTGTACATTAACTCATACGCTGCTTTGCCACTTTGCAAATGTCAATGCTAGAAACCCTTAGTTTATTTTAGTTATACTTTTTATACTCTTTTTTTATACTAGTATGCAAAAACTCAGGCCAGTATTATGTTCATTAAATGTTTAATGTTTTAGTTTTAGAGTTGGTGTAAATTTTCATACTCTTATACCACTATGCAAAAAACTCAGGACAGTGTTAGTTTTACTATTTTATGCTTATGTCTATTATTATATGTTTCAGTGTTTCAATGTTTAGATGTTTACTGTTGCACCGAGGGACTGAGAGAAACGCAATTTCGGTCCTGTGTATGTCCTGTACAGTACATATTGCAGATCTGACAATAAAGTTGACTTTGACTTTGACTTTGACTAAATATGTTTTGTTGGATCGTAACATATTTATTGGTTGGCTCGTCCGGGATCTGAATTAGTATTGGGGGCTCGTTTGTAAGGTGCTATGTTTTTTTATGTCTGCTCGTCTGCTTGTCTGCACAGGACAAACTTGTTGGAGTGTTTCTGTGAAGCACTTGAGGTTTTAGATAGCTCATGTTTACTGAGCACCTGCTGTGCATGTTTGTGGGAGTCTGTTTTGAGCAGACATTGTGCTTTTTTGTGCTTAATCTTGAGAGTGTTGTGAAGCTTTTTGAAGCTAAGTGTTTTTTGGACAGCATAGAATTAGCTGCTCCTTTTTACATTTGGTGTTTTGACAGCTGTGGGCTGTAGTTTGCACTCTCTCTGGAGCTGACAGGACCAGCTCCTGGTTGCTGATTGAGCTGAGACACGCAGCTGTGTGTGTGTGTGTGTGTTTTGCATTGTGCTACGTTCAAATGCAGCTGGGATTTTGCTGTTTACAGTGAAAGTCATTTGAAGAAGGGTACAGCTTAAAAACTGTTTGTCTGCATCATGGCGTTCAATTTAAAGACATTTATTGAACAGCCTACAGTGCAGGTCTTTGCAGACTGCACAAGAGATCAAATGCTAAGTGTTGCAAACCATTATAAGATTGACGTCAGAAAATATGCTGATGGTGAATGGATGGGGAGTGAACTACTTTGTGAATTGGTCCAGCTTGGGATATTTCCTGAGCTTAATGAACAAGAGCGTCTAAGAAAAGAATCTGCTTTGAGGAAAGCAGAACATGATGAATGGATTGCCTTGAGGAGAAAGGAGCTTGAAGAGAAGCGAGCTGCTTTTGAGCTGGAGCGAGCTGCCTTAAAAGAAAAACAAGAGCGTGAACTTTTGTTTTTAAAAAAACAGGAACAAGAACGACAAGCTGCTTTGGAGAGATTTCAAGCTGCTCAGGAAGAGAAGAAGCGTCTTCTGGAACAAGAAAGACAGGAGTCACAGAGAGAATTAAAGCTCAAAGCTGAACTGGAGAAGCAACGTTCGTGTCCCACTGTGTGTCATCTAAAGGTGACACCAGAGCTTTTCACTCAAGCAGGAGAGCCACTTCTACAGGAGGTGGCGCTTCAAGAACATCGACTGGAGAAAGAAGAGGATGAGTTGGTTTTGAGTAACAGCTTCCTGATGGACTGTGAAGAAAAACCGATTTCAGTGGAGGAGGTGAAACTCTTGCTTCATCTTCAAGAAGGAGATGACGATCTCGGTGACTGTTTTTCACAGTTGTTTGACGCTGAACTACTCCTAGTTCAGTCAAGTGAGGACCTAAAGAACTTGAAGGAGGTGGCTCCACACCTGACTATTCCTCCTGTTCCACTGTGTCCAGTTTCAACAAATACAGAGGAAAATGAAAGACTGTTGTTGGATGATGTGGGACCATCCCCTCAACACGAAGCAGAAGACGACTATGTGAAAAAAAAATTGTTCCTGACTGTGCCACGTGAGCTACTACAACATCATGTTGTGTACAACCCCTTTTCTAACCTTTTCTCGTGTGTTTTCAGAGTAGCTGAAGAAAAACCTGTTACTCCTGACCAGAAGGTGAATGAGGAGAGCAGTCCAGTACTAACCAGTGCTGGTACGGAGGAGAACAATTCCTTCCCATCAGAAAATAAAAGTCGACTCTCTTCTTCACTGGTTGACCACATCAGAGATGTTGTTAGTATTTGTCAGACGAAACGAAAGCTTTTTAGGGTACAACCAGACCCAAGACGTTGTTTTGGCTTTAAAACTTTTTGAGTGTACCTGTAGATTAGATGTAAGCGGTTTGACAGACTAGTTTTTAATGAGGTTTTTAGTCTGTTTGAGTGAGGACCGTTACATGTAACCTCACTGTTTTATATGGGTCGTGTACAATGTTTGTACTTAACATATACAGAGTCAGAGTCAGAGAGTCTTTATTGTCATTTGCACCGCATGTAGTACATGAGATGAAAACGAGATTATGTACACGAGGTCCCAGTTACATCCAACAACAAATGAAAGAGAAAAACAGTAATAACATCGAGAACTAACTAAGAAAAACATCAACTAGTAATACACTAAGCCTAATATAGTGGGAATAAACAGCAGCACGAACATGAGTTTGTATGAGCAGATGGTCACAGATGAACACAGCAACAAGAAAACATATCAGCATCACCATGATGTGATATTTTGCAGTGTTTATTTTAATTTTATTTTTATTTATTCATGAGTCTAACAGCCTCAGGGTAGAAGCTGTTCCTCAGTCTAGTGGTTCTACACTTGATGCTCCTCAACCTCCGTCCTGAGGGGAGTGGGGCAAAGAGTGAGTGTGCTGGATGAGTGAGGTCTTTCATGATACAGGTGGCTCTTTTCCTGCATCTAGAGGTGTAAATGTCTGTGATGGTGGGGAGACTGACTCCAACAGACTTCTGTGCAGCCTTCACCACTCTCTGCAGAGCTTTCCTCTCTTCAACTGTGCAGCCTCCATGCCACACGTTGATGCTGGAGCACAGGACGCTCTCCACTGCACACCTGTAGAACGAGGTGAGAACTGGGCTGCTCAGACCAGCTCGTCTCAGCCGTCTGAGGAAGTAGAGTCTCTGATGACCTTTCTTGATCAGGCTGGTGGTGTTGTTGCTCCAGCTGAGGTTATCATTCATGTGTACACCCAAGTATTTGTAGCTGGAGACCACTTCCACTGCAGACCCACCTATTATCAGTGGGGCATGGGTGTGTTTGTTCCTTCTGAAGTCCACAATCATCTCCTTTGTCTTCTTCACATTCATGTGAAGATTATTCTCTTTGCACCAGCTCTCCAGGTGTTCCACCTCCTGTCTGTAGCTGGACTCATCATTGTTTGTGATGCATCCCACCACCGCTGTATCATCTGCAAACTTAACAATATGACAGCCTGGAAGTGTGGCTGTACAATCATATGTGAGCAGAGTGAACAGAAGGGGGCTCAGCACACATCCCTGAGGAGAGCCAGTGCTGAGGGTTATGGTGGAGGAGGAGAAGTTGTGGATCTTCACGGACTGTGGTCTGTCTGTTAAGAAGTCTAGTACCCAGTTACAAATAGAGGGGCTTAGTCCAAGTGTAGATAGTTTGTCTATCAGAGTTTGGGGGATCATGGTGTTGAAGGCAGATGTGAAGTCCACAAAGAGCAGACGCACGTATGAGTCTTTCTGATCCAGGTGGGTGAGAGCAGTGTGGACCACGGAAGAAATGGCGTCCTCTGTTGATCGGTTCTCACGGTATGCGTATTGATGAGGGTCCTCATTGATGTTGACGGTTGCCTTGATGTGGGACATGACCAGTTTCTCAAAACATTTAGCGACTATCGGGGTGAGGGCCACCGGTCTATAGTCATTCAGACCAGTCACTGTGGAGCTCTTTGGGACTGGGATGATGGTCGCGGTCTTCAGGCAGGTGGGAACTGACTCCAGTGCAAGTGAGGTGGTGAAGATGTCAGCCAGCACCTCACAGAGCTGGTCCGCACATTCCTTCAGAACTTTCCCTGGGATGTTGTCTGGTCCGGTTGCTTTATGAGGATTAATCTTTCTGAGACTGCCTCTCACTTCTGCTGCGGACACCCTGAGATGCTCTTCATCTGGTGATGAGGTGAGTCTGGTGCTAGCAGGTCTGTTTGGATCATCAAAACGTGCATAAAACTTATTGAGGGCATCAGGCAGAGATGGGTCCCTGGGGCATTGTTTGTTTTTGCCTCAACACATCACCTCAATACATCACCCCATACAAAACATTTAGCGGTGGGAATGTTATGTATCCTGAAGGGATTAACCTTAGTTTAAAACCTCAGTTTTGTTTTGGTCACCTGCTGTCTGCAGCCTACTCCTGCTGCACTTGTTTTTACTCAGCTTCAATCAGGCTTGATTAGCTGAGCTGCAACACCTGCTGACTCTCTCTCTCCCTTTAAAGGCACTGAGCTCAAGCCAGAATGTGTGGAGGTTATGGTTAGTGGAGGTTTGGATGGTTGGTGGAGAATAGAGGAGGGGTGTGCAGGTATGTGAGGTTTTTGTGTTTAGAGGACATTCAAATATAATATTACAGTCAGCAGTGGAAGCTTGCTGCTTGATTGTTTGGTAGACTGGGAGTTTCTCCACCCTCCCAGGTTGTGTTGATCACTAGATAGACAGTGATTGTTTGGTAGACTGGGAGTTTCTCCACCCTCCCAGGTTGTGTTGATCACTAGATAGACAGTGATTGTTGGTACACTTCATTTTGGAGTGGGTTAGTAGAGTACATTTGTGCTCGTGTGGACTCTAGTGACCTAGAGTAGAGGACCTGAGCTGAAGTGTTGGAGGTTTTTGAGTCTCAGAGTCTGAGGGCTCTGGTGGCTGTCTGTTAGAGGCAGCTGTGTGTGGGGGCTCGTGCCTTTTTGTTGTTGTAACATAATTCCTTTCATTACTTTTGGTTGGGTAAAGCGGTAGTCTAGTTTTCGCTATTGTTTTTGTTTTACATCCTGTAGGCCTAGAGTTTTGGTAGAGGTAGCCCGCTGTCTAACAGGGTTCGCCGGCTCTGTATAGAGTTGGCTCTGTTGGGCAGCTTTATTTTTCTTTTGGCCGCTTTATCCAAACCCACCTTTCGGTTGAACTTTCTTTTTTTTTAGGACGTGGGACGCCCGGAGAAGCTGGAGGTGGTTCCCCTCCTACAGACGACCTTGTTTCTTTAATAAATTAATGTTAAACCTTTTCCTTGTGTCCTGTGTCCATTAAATATGTTTTGTTGGATCGTAACAGTGGGAGATATTTAAATTTATCTGAGCTAAATGAAGCTATCTGGACTCGTTACGTCATGCCTAACATGCTGCTGAAAATGAAGACACCAGGTTGATTTTTAATTTATTTATTTATTCAACACCACAAACTGTATGTCACAAACACTGAGAATTAAATTGAACACTTTTAAAAACACGTTAACCGAACTTTAATGAACTGGACTCTGTTGTTTTCATCCTGGTGGAAACTGGACCCACATCCGAACCGGTTCGCTTCGTGGAACGACAGCTTCGACCTCGCAGGAAAAAAATAAAACCTCAGTTGGTTGTTCTGTGATCGAACTAAACACAAGGAAACATTATTAAGAACATTGTTTACCTTGTAGCGCTGCTGGAAATCAGCTGATTCTCACGGACTAAAGTCAGACATGTTGACGCGGTTCCGGTCCAGTCAGCAACTGGTGTGCAGCTTGTTAGATGAAGCGGTCCCACTTGGTGTCAAATCTGTTGACTCTTATCCAAATTCCAGCTTTAACTTGTTGTTAACTTGTTGACAACAACTTGTAGTTAGCTGAACTTTTAGCCAGAGAGGAAAGCAGACGAGGCAGGCTGCCTCGTCTGCTCTGTTTACCTCAGGCAGCACGCATGCGCAGTAGTGAAGGTTCCAAAAATCAC
>JBBPBX010092948.1:0-13638 GCA_038048925.1 Garcialebias charrua
TCAAGTTAGTTTGTTATCTTGAAACAAGATTTTTCACATTTTACAAACCTCACGACAACTGCAAATGTTAATGAAATGTCAAAAAAGCTTGTTTCAAATAAGAAATGACTCAAAACAAGATATTTTCAAGACTTTTTGCCTTATCAAGATTTTCAAGATGCATTGTCTCAAAACAAGTTGTTATGTCTTACTTAGAAATATGTTTTTGACTTATATTAAGTGTGATAAGAGGTTTTGACTTGAAATTAGAAAATTTGACTTGGTAAGATTTTACGTTTTTGCAGTGTGGAACAAACATTTTAACAAAGACTTGTAAACCAATGATACTGCTTGTTGGAAAACATGTTTCAACATGTGCAATATGAGGTGTATCAGAAAAACAATTATAAAACATTCAAAAAGTTTGTGCAAAAAATACAGACGATGTGCACAGATCTGGTAATGATCACACACAAAAAACATTCTTTGGTCATTTAAAACTACCGGTACAGTAAATTGTACATCTTCAGTAACTTTATTTACATAAATTTTTGGAGTATGTGGGTGTCTGAGTTTAGCTCAGCTGATGTTTTTAACCTAGGCCATGGAGGTAGTAATATGAGTTGTAGGTTGGGTTATGATTAAATTGAGCAGACCCGCTTTGGCCTGGGTATTGATGTTGAGGGAAGTGAGGCATTAGTGACCTTCCACAGTGGTGTAGTCTACGTGATACTCGAGTATATGGAGTATACCCACTAGAAAAACTTAAGAATTTCAGTATACCCACTTAAAAGTGCCCAATGGTACATGACATACCATTAGGTACATGTCATTGATACGTTAAACGACAGTTAAACACTTCTGTAACAATCTATTGGTGTGCAGTGCTTTTCTTTGATACTGTTTTATAAATTATATAACATGTTTTTAATACAAAGCCAGCTGTTGTACAAAGTTTGTTGTTCATTTATTCAAATATAAGCATCAGAGAAATTTGGAACTGTTCAATATGCTTAAAATCAAAATAAATTGACGGTTACACTTTACTAACCAGTGTACTTTGGTTTCTAAGCATGGTATGCCCACTACAAAAATGTAGACTACACCACTGCTTGTGGAGGTGCGGTCATTTCAGTCATGATGGACTTTAATCCATCAAAACACTGCCTCACCGCACGCTCAGTTGATTGTGTGGTTTCTTCTAATAACCGTACAAGGAGCCTCTCTTCTCTTTGATGACAACGTTCCTGCTGTTCCTCTATCCATTTATGGTGGGACTCCTGCATCCTCTGGTAGCACGCTTGCTGTTCTGTGGCCCAAGTCTGCAAGGCCCCTGCATAATCGGAGTTCCCTTGTGGTCCTGCAATGATGTTAAACTATGGAGATAGGACGATGACGAAATGGGCGTGGACAAATACAGAAGGGGCGTGAACAAATACAGATCTCACGAGAGCAAATACATGCCTCGAGGGAGCAAATTACTCTCGTGCGAGCGCAAATCAGCCCCGCGCGTGTAATGGGGATGAGCGCGAGCGTAGAAAAGAGATCCGAGCGCGCGCACGTGCGCTCGGAGGACAACTACATGCTCTCGCGTGCAAAATGTATCTACTGACAGACTCTCCCTCTCGCTCACGGTTCAGACTTTTGGCAGCCAGTGGGAGGATCCAGACCACGACACATGATTGGCTGCAGTCTTCCTGTCCTCTGTGATTGGGTGTAACACTTCCTGAACCTGAAAATGTAAAATACTGTAAATAGATACCTCTGGACTATTGAGAATGAACTTTCTTGTTAAATAAATAGATTTATCTAAATATACTTCAAGTACATTGTTATAAAATATATTTTGTTGCACTTTATGAAGTACTATTTTTTGCTAAATATAAAATACATTTCAATCAAATATATTTCTAAAAGGAATCTTCATATAAACTTTTTAACTGCACGTTTCATTCAACCTTTATTTATGCATCTCATTGAGCCTCGAGGACTCATTTACAAGAGAGACAAACAAAGAATGATGACAACAGTGACAACAATAGACAGTTAAAAGAGGCATACAGATTTTTTTTAACAAATTAAAATAAGATGGCGAACTTACAGCCATTGCTTTTGGAGGTGAAAGAAAAGATTGATGACTCGAGGTGAAATTTATACATTAACAGACAGGCTTTCTCTCTGCAAAAACGTTTTCCTAACTATTCATTCATTCAACCTTTATTTAGTCAGGTAAATCTTATTGAGCTTCGAGGGCTCATTTACGAAAGCGACCTGCTACAAACTAAAGAATGATGAACAGCAATGATACAAATACAATAAACAAAAGAAAAGAAAAAGTTGCAAAAACATTACAAGGTAGATGTACAAAAAATATCAAAGACAGGAACATATCTGCATTGGTTTTTGCCAGGATTCCAACAGATTCTGAAAACCATCCAGAGAGGTCAGGGCCGAGAGCTTCAATATATAACTACAGTACAGTATATATAATATATAACTATAACTGCTGCTACCCCACAATGCACTGCCAACTCAAAATTCTCCTTCAAAATAAAATACCGATAGATCAAAACTGTGGACGTTTTCTTTTTTCTTCATTTTCAAACTAAATTATTAAGACATTTCCAACTTCCAGAACAGTAGTAATACCCAAAAGATGAACTTGTGTTATAGAATATTTTCTGTACAGACATTATCCCACTGCTTTATTCACATGAGAGTAACAGGGGACCTAAAATCAAAACAAACTGATAGTTCTAATCTGACAATGTTGCAGCGTTCAAATATTATGTACCGGTATATTAATACAATGTGTGTGTGTATCATGTATATACTGTACAGTATAACATACACACAGTGTATGTTATACTGTACAGTATAACAACACACATGTATTTGTATTATTTAATGACAGATTTGTTACGTAAATGCTTTAACAGATATTTACTCACATTTTAGTACTATTTTAGCTTCTTGTGCACTTTTCTCTTCTTTTATTCACGTCAAAATTGTGCAAAAATAAATTACCAAACAATTTATTATAAAATATGTTAAATGTAAAACAAGCTTTAATAAAGTACTTTTACTATTATTTATACTGTTTATTAATTACATCATCTCAAGTCAGCAGGAGCAACATCACCACCATCATCATCACAACAACACAAAACTGAGTGATGTAAGTTTAAAGCTCCACTGACATGATTTTTTAACTTTTCATAAAATGGCTCAACATAAATACAGTATCTTGTGTTCAACTATGTTCGTTTTTGCAAACAAACTTATATATATATATATAATTTTGATTTAAAATTGATTTTAAACTTTGGGCCGTGTTTATTCATGGGAAATCCGATTACACACGAATGCACCACTGTGACGTAGTGTGCGGCAGAGCCCTGGGCTTGTCAGTGCGCATGTGTCAGCTGCTCGCCAGCAGATTGCGTTTTTTGTGTGTTTTGTTTTTACTTGAAAAATGCTGTTACGTTGTGTTGCGTTTGGGTGTTCTAGTATCATCAGTGAACAAGTGAGCCTTTTCACTTTCCCAAAAGATGAAATACTTTGTGAAAGATGCAACAAAGCTGCACCCTTGGACCCCCGCCTCCCTCCACCTGAAGTTCAGGCTGAATGGTAAGTCTCATACAGCATCAGTCCTAAATTAGATCCTGCTGTTTCTTGTTCCATCCCCCAAACAATTTTCTGCTTCCCACAACTGAAGACAAATAACTCAAATCTTCACATAGATTGATAAATATGTCAGGTTTTGAATTGTCCGCTATTAAAGAGACCAGAGCTCTCTGCCTCACACTACGTCACAGATGGTGCATTCGTGTGTAATCGGATTTCCCATGAATAAACACGGTGCGAAGTTTAAAATCAATCTTAAATCAAAATTAAATATATTTATAAGTTTGTTTGCAAAAACGAACATAGTTGAATGATAAAAGATATTTATGTTGGGCAATTTTATGCATAGTTACAAAATCATGTCACACCACCTTTAATCTGCACAAACATTTTTAATCAGGGCTCAAAATGTTTATCTGTGAAAGAAATGTGCAAGGAAATAAACTAGTATCACTCTACAGGCACATTTTGTGAGAGGGCACTTCACAAAGACACAGTCAGGCCGTGTGAGACTGAAGGAGGTTCCAACCTGTATAAATAAAGGTTGAATGAATGAAACCATTTGTTTTCATCGCCCAGAACCAAATGAGAAGTCCAGCAGAACTTCCACTGACCAGTGATCACACACATTGTTCTAAAGTTCCTGTTTTTACTTTTCTACATTCACCTTATAATCTAGCTGTTTTTGCCATCTTATTTTAATTTGTTAAAAAAAATCTGTATGCCTCTTTTATAACTGTCTATTGTTGTCACTGTTGTCATCATTCTTTGTTTGTAGCCAGGTCTCTCTTGTAAATGAGTCCTCGAGGCTCAATGAGATGCATAAATAAAGGTTGAATGAAACATGCAGTTAAAAAGTTTATATGAAGATTCCTTTTAGAAATATATTTGATTGAAATGTATTTTATATTTAGCAAAAAATAGTACTTCATAAAGTGCAACATATATTTTATAACAATGTACTTGAAGTATATTTAGATAAATCTATTTATTTAACAAGAAAGTTCATTCTCAATAGTCCAGAGGTATCTATTTACAGTATTTTACATTTTCAGGTTCAGGAAGTGTTACACCCAATCACAGAGGACAGGAAGACTGCAGCCAATCATGTGTCGTGGTCTGGATCCTCCCACTGGCTGCCAAAAGTCTGAACCGTGAGCGAGAGGGAGAGTCTGTCAGTAGATACATTTTGCACGCGAGAGCATGTAGTTGTCCTCCGAGCGCACGTGCGCGCGCTCGGATCTCTTTTCTACGCTCGCGCTCATCCCCATTACACGCGCGGGGCTGATTTGCGCTCGCACGAGAGTAATTTGCTCCCTCCAGGCATGTATTTGCTCTCGCGAGATCAGTGTTTGTTCTCGCGAGATCTGTCTTTATTCTGACGCCATATTAAACACTATTACTTTTTTGAACGCAGTACTAACACAATTTCCCTAAACACTGTATGAACATTTGTTACTGTTTTTTGTCATCTGGAACAAACAACTTACTCTTCCTTGAGGTCCTCCTCTCCTGAACGTTACTAGGACCACTACTGTCTTCTGCATCTTCTGCTACTGCCTGTTGTGCGCTGCTTCCTGCTGCCTCCTCAAAGTTGGACTCATCATCTGAAAATAAATAAAGTCTAACTGGGCCCCTGGTATGTTGAAATTTGTTAGGTTAATTGTCTGGTTAGTTGGGTTATAATCTACAATATAGTTCTCACGTTCTCTACTGTGCACAATCCTTAGTGTTTTTTTTTCTTCTTCTTTCATTTACCCTTAATTTATCCTGAGCCACGAGAACTCATTTTCAAGAGAGACCTGTTTAGGGAGCAGATGGTGGGGGTTAAGGGCCTTGCTCAGGGGCCCAGAGTGGGGCCAATGAGGGTGGATCACAGGCCCACCGTCTCTAACCTCTGCGCCACCAATCTCCATAATATATATTTTTTATAGCCCTAAAGCTACACTTATTGCTTATAATAATTACATTTTAACATATTTGTTGTATTCTAATTACTCCAAGTAATACAGTAAAGAGGGTTAATGTGTTTTGAAGAGTCTAACTTACCAGAAAGGATGCTATGCTCCTGGTTAGCTTCGGGGCTGTAGCAAACCTCAGATTCCTCCGCATAACCTATTTCCACACTGCTTCCTACCATGTTGGCAAGTGGCCGATCTCTCATGAGTTCATCCATCAACTCATAAAATGGAAAACTGGCGCGGTCGGAGCCACTTCTGCCGTTTTGGGTCTTAGCCTTGTAGTACTTAGCTTTGAGGCTCTTCCACCGATTTTTTATTTGCTCCATGGTTCTGTGGATTGCGGCTTCTTCCAGCTTTTCGTGTACTAGCTTATATAGCTCCGTGCTCCTACCCATAGCAAAAATTGTCTTGCTCATCTGTGGTTCAATCTCGTCTTCTGAGATCAGTTTGAGCTTTCTCATATATGTATCATCTTGTGATCATTTGTTTCTGAGTTACTGCTCCTAAGGGTCCCTTAGGAGCAAGAGTTAAGCTGAGATGAGACAAGACATCCCTGAGGTTGAGTTGAGATAACCGTTTGAGCCATACTTGAGAAATAGGATAAACAGCAGAGATCTCATGATTGTCTGCCTCTGATCTCAATTATGTCTTAGTTATTTGGAAGGAGAATTAAAGAGAATAACATGAGATGAATCTGAGACTTTAATCAGACACATCTGAGAAGTATGAGCCCTAAAACAGATCTTACCATTGTATGTCCATGTCTCTTTCCTGTCTTAATTATTTCTCTTAAATGTCTTACTGAGACGAATCTGAGACTTTAATGAGACAAATTTGAGAAGTATATGAGCCCTAAAACAGATCTTACCACTGTCTCTTCCCTGTCTTAATTTTTTCTCTTAAATGTCTTACTGAAGCTACATATGAGAATGACATTTGAGCCATATTTGAGAAAGATGAGAACAAATTGAGAATATAATTTAAAAATTATCTTTAGTATAGAATAAACTGCAAAAACAATACTCATTATTGAAAAGTTTAACCATTTTATTAGAACAATCTTTGGGTAGACTGAAAATATTACCCATCTAAAAATAAGTAAAAAAAATACTAGATAATAGTCAGAATCATCTCAAATTAAGTGAAATAATCTGCCAGTGCAGTAAGATAATTGCACTTGGTAAGATTTCTTGAAATAAGTAAATATTTCTAGGCTTTAGACAAGTGAGAAATATCTTAAAACAAGTTGTAAAAACTCATTCCAAGTACTTTATGAAGTAAAATAAACTCAATACTAGTCTGTTAATGCTTCTTTTAGTTTTCATTTTATCTCACTTTGAGAGAAAATATCTTAAAACAAGGGCAACTAAACAAGATTGATCTTCTGCTTTTAAGAACTATTAATAGATTTTCCATCTTAAAACAAGACAAAGCATTTACACTAAAATAAATCAGGCATATATTACATATGACCTTTAATTAAATTGTCTGTTCAAATTGCAACAATTGTCAATCATTGTACCGGTACACATGAATGTCAAGACAAATACAAAGGCACTGCGTGTATATAAAAAAACATTACAATTCAATGTAAATAACAGCTTTCAGGTCAAAATTTCCAACACAGACCTGGAAGTTAAGTGGAAGAGCTCTACTTCTCAATAATATGTTTCCACTCTGCCATGACTTTTTTGTATGAGCCTGTGGTGTCTTTCTCGTGGATATTGTCCTTTAACACTTCAGTCTGAATGACAGACAGAAGGGTTGCCACACACTTTGGATAGGTGAGATGCATGGTGTAGTAGTATGCCATCAGATACAGCAAACCTTCACCAAGGTCTTCTTTGGCAAATGTAGTGATGGGAGTGGTTCCAATGGCCAAAAGACAGCGCGACTCATCCAAGACCAAAACAGGGCTGAAGAAAGATCTCCTCTGGAGGTACACAGCTGGATCTTCGGCTGGCTAAAAAATACATAAACAAAAAAAAGGACAAAAACATTTATTCAGGGTACAACAGAGAAACTGAAAAGCTACCAGATCAGTCCAAATCCTTAGCAACAAATATGTACTGTCCATACATCCATGATGACAACAATAGAATAGATGTGTAACAGAGCATATTCATATAGTACAGTGTTTTTCAACCTTTTTTGAGCCAAGGCACAGTGTTTTCATTGAAAAAATCCCGAGGCACACCACCAACCAAAATTGTAAACATAGATACACTGTATCCGCCTACATTAAATATATAGTCATTCTTATCAAAGTGTCTTGAATAGGAATGAAATGAACACAAAAATATATTTTTATCATGTTTTATATTTCTTATTTCAAGGTGCACTTAACATGAAATTGCACTTAACATGCCTTGAAATAAACCTGAACAGTACCACAACAATGTGTTCTTAAAATTAAAGAGGATGAAATTGCACTTAACATGCCTTCAAATAAACCTGAACAGTGCTACACCAATGTGGTCTTAAAATTAAAGAGGATGAAATTGCACTTAACATGCCTTCAAATACACCTGAACAGTGCCACAACAATGTGGTCTTAAAATTAAAGAGGATGAAATTGCACCTAACATGCCTTCAAATACACCTGAACAGTGCTACCATTCTCTCTACATTTTACTCACTTAGTGTGAAACCTGTGCCTGTTTGGATGAACACAAAGCTGATATTCTGGCACGAATTGAAGAAAACACACACACAAAGCTCTTCCTCAACAGCTCTCAGTCTCTCTCTGTTTTTAGTTTTCATGGCAGTTAGGCTGGAGAAGCTCACTTTGCACAGATATGTTGTGGAAAATGGGAGCAATGTCAAAATAGCTAAAAGTAAATCCAAAAGAGATGTAAGCCTTACTGTACAGTCTCACGTTCACAGTTTCTGCCTTCTTCTGATTTCCACTTGGGCCTTCATCTGGGTCCGTATTTTGTCCAGGGACCAGACCGGATTTAGTATTTTTTCTTTTGAAAAAGTTTTCCATCGCTGTTTGTTTGAGAAGATCCTCGCTGTTGGTTTGTTTTGCTCACTGCTCACGTCACGTTCATGCACCGCTACTTCTCTTGTTTTAATGTGCGACGCTATGCTCTATACTGCCACCTATCGCGCGGTAAGGAAATTACACCAGTTAATAAAAATTTCATAATTTACTAATTTTTCACGGCACACCAGACGATCTCTCGCGGCACACTGGTGTTCCGCGGCACACTGGTTGAAAAACACTGATATAGTATACAGTATATATATTTTTTTAAGTTGATATTCATGCCAATTAAATACCCAGTAACTTGTGCCTCAGTCACAAGAGTGAGTCCTAACGCACTTTGGGAAATGACAGATACTGCACTTCCGATGGTTAAATCTAAAATTATTTCCTATTTGGATTTTGATTATGTATACAATCATGTTGAAGGTTTTTGAAAATGAGCTTAAGTCAGTTTATTTACTGTTATTTTTTAAGTGTTTTCTGTGGAAATTTACAAGTGTTTCTGTGCCATTTGTATTATGGGTGGCCACCCTATGTCATGTGACAATGCTGCAGATTTCCAAATATAGATTATGCTGTTTTATGACCAGGCATGCATACAATCGCCATACGACAATTAAACTGTTAATTTGTCAAAATACAAAATGAAAGCCTTTGTGGACATGTATTAACTGACAACAATACCAACCTGAAGGACATGAAGCAACGCTTTACTGGCATGTCCCAGCTTCTTGGGTGGTGCAACTGGTGATGGGAAGAGAGTGGTGAGTTCCCTGAACAGGGCTATTTTTTCTTCCACTAGAACAGAATAAATGAACTTCTTAAACATTTATCTGCCCAAATTAGATTGACAGCTTCATCTTCAGTTCACAAAACAATTAGGGGTGCAATGATACTGAAAATTCACAATCTAGTTTGATACTTTAGTGTCAAGGTTCAATATTTTTTCTATACAAAAAAGAGAAATTTCCATGCCCTTCACTTTTAGTTCATTTAAATTAATTAAAACCATTAGTTTAACCTCACTGAGTAGAGTTTTTTAATTAAATATTGCTAAAAAAGCAAGTTTTCAGATGCAGATCCACTGAGCCTTCAACGCAGCACATCTTAAGAAAAGTTAATAAAATAATTTTCAAAAATCTGTAATGTTATTACATAGTGCATATTGAACCTAGAGCACTACACTGAACAATTCAGTACAGATGCATGTTGCACCTCTAGTGGTCTATGCACCCATTCTCCATAACCTTCATTGGCTTCCTGTCGCCTACATAATTCAGTACAAAACTGCTCTCATTACACATCAATGCTTACACGGAACTTCACCAGATTATCTAAAGGACATTCTTATTCCATACTCATCCACCCGGTCTCTACGGTCACAGAACAGTCATCTACTTCACATTCCGAGAACCAAATTAAGGACCATGGGAGACCGGGCTTTCAGTGTGGCTGCCCCCCGCCTGTGGAACTCTCTTCCTGACTGCCTAAGAGCTCCACAGTCACTGGTTGACTTTAAGAGCGGCTTGAAGACCTTTCTTTTTAAGCGAGCATACTCTGCCTCCTCATGATTCTTTCTTTGATCTTAGTTGATATTGTTATTGATTTTACTTGTTTTATTACTTGTTTTATTGACATTTAATTATGTTGCACTTTGTAGCACTTTGAGATTTTCATTAATGAAAAGTGCGTTATAAATTGAATTCATTATTATTATTATTATTATGTTCAATACACAATATGTATTGAACATGCAGCATTTTTTTAAATTTAATTTATCAACTTGTCTACATGTGCTGTGTAGAAAGCTCAAAGGATCTGCGTTCGACTACTCCACTTGGCAGCGTTGTTGAGTGCAGATCCACTGAGAAACTTGCAGCTTTAGCAACACAATTTAAATTACAAGTTAAGAAGGGCATGAAAATTTCTCTTTTTTGTATTGCAAAAACACCAAACCGTAACACTAATGTATCCAACTGAACCGAATGGTGACATTTCTGGATCGTTGCACATATACACACACACATATATATATATATATATATATATATATATATATATATATATATATATACAATATATATACATAATACATATATAAATACACATATAAATATGTGCATACATATATACATACAGCAGCATTGTGTATGAAAGACAGCACAATTACTAACCTCCATTCGGGTTCTTGGGTGGCTTTAACACCTTCTTCCAAACACCGTAAAACTGAACCACAGAGCAAAAGTGTTCCCATCTCTTCTTTAATTCTGTCAGACGTTGCCCTTATCCAGGATCCACCATAACTCATCCATCACCTACGGTGTGCAAGAAAGCATTAACACCTGCCGCAGTGCTTTCTTGTTGAGAAACCATAATAAAAAGTAAACCACTTACATTGTGAATCTCTTTGAAGCATGGTTTTACCAAAGGAGTGGATGTCTGGGGAGGTGCTCTTTGAGGTGAAGAAACAGTTCCGGTTTCATTTGATCCAGTTGTATCTGATAAGGTGGGATTTTCATCCTAAGGAGAAAAAAAAAAGAAAAAAAAAAAGATTATTACAGGAGTTACAAGCAAAATGTCTTGTGCTAGGTGTTTTCAGCTCAAAGGTGGTAAAAACTTGCCTCTTTGTGAACATGAGCCCACAACTGTTTCCGCCTCATAAAGTTTTCTGGCCCTGGAAAAAGGTCTCGTAAATCATCACGACTGAGGGTCTGGAGCAAGACCTCATCTATGTTGGCAGCTGTAAACACAAATTATTAACTTTCAGAATTATAAAGTTGAGTTTACAAAAATTAAATAAATTATTTTCATATTTAAAACAAGTGTCAGTGTGAACAACAAACAATTCAGTTAGACAGTAATTTACATAATATATTTAATTTAAATACATAAGCATGGCTTACCATTTAGAACTGATATTGTAAAATCATCCAAACCATCCAGGATTTTCTCGTTTTTTTAACTGCACTTTTTCCTGAGGACAGAAAGAAAGATGTCAAAGGAAAAACGGAACCAACTTACTCTGGCTTCTAACCCCAGCTTAACGAATATGATGAAAAATTAGTTAGCTGTTAGCTACAGTGCTGCTCACTAAGTCCTCACGTGATCGTGGATCGATCTCTGCAGGTCGGATCAGAAAAATCTGATACGTAAATTATACTGGTATCGAAGCAGAATACCGATACCGGAGCAGCCCATTCCCTATAAAGTTAACTTCATCCTGACCTAGTTCAACGTCTTTTGTCATAATTTGTCTGAAAATAATCTTAAAATAAATATACAAGTTATATCATTAAAAAAATGTACATATAGATCATGCCATTACCTTTCAGACGTTTTGTTTTTTTCCTGTTGGCTTTAATTTCATAAACTAAACTGGAATTCAATAAAATAATTCATTTTATCAACAGAAAATATAAAATTGTCCGTTTAGACTGTAACTATGGTCATTTCTTAACCTCATTAGCATCAAGCTAACTAGCAAGCTAGCATGTTTTTATTTTTAGCTAGCATGTTTTAAGGCAGCTAACGACTCACGGTGCACTATTAGAATTGATTAAACAAAACATGGTCACCAGGCTGTAATGAGTGCAGTAATTCAAAACTGGAAACAATCTGAATTTGATAAAATAAAAATGTCTCATTACCTTAGCTGAGTTTGGTCCACGTGCTACTTGTCTCTCTGCTGACTGCTGTGACGATGCAAGACTCCAACAGACGCAACCAAATGAGAGCAAGGGGGGGGGGGGGAAACAGGTGCAGAACATAGCAGTCTGTTTCAAGCTTATAAAAAGCGAAAATGATGTGCATAATAATGTCATAGTAGAACTATAAATTCTACATTAAATATTATGCCTGTTGTAATCCCCTTTTTAAAGATATTACTATGCAAGTTAATGACAGTGTTGGTATAACCCACCCCCTGCCCTCTAGCATGGATGTGCCCGCCCGCCAAGAGTTCAGAGTTCAAATTATGATTTTGGACAGGAAGCACAGATGATGTCTCTGCTCTTAAAGGAGCTGTATGTAACTTTTCTAACAATATATTTTAAACATATTTCTTCACTCTGTCACTACCTCCTGACATACTGATTTTAGACAAGAAATCTCTGAAAAACTATTGTCCCCTTGCTTCTCTAAAAGTAAGGTAATGCAATGTTGGATGAATTAGACAGACAGACAGACAGACAGACACACAGAGAGACAGACAGCATAGGTTTAAGTTAGCAGAAAAACAATAGAAAGGAGCAGAATTATTGCTGAAATGGCAGAAAAAAAATAATTTGGCATAAACAAGGTAAAGGTAGCTGACACAAATTGAAATTAGCACCCAGATGGTTAAAAGGATGTAAAAATGTCAAATTAGCAGAAAAAAGATTACAAGTACAAAAAGGGACAATTTGTTATAAAATAGCTTAAACAGCAAATATGGGTGTTAAAATAACTCAAATGTAGCTTAACATGCTAATTTTAACAAAATAAATTGAATTGGCATGTGTTTTGCTAAAGTATGCAGAAAAATATTGTATTTTGTTGTATCCATCCATTATCTATACTGGCTTCTTCCTTTCAGGGTCACTGGGGCCCATATCCAGCAGTCACAGTGCGAGGAGCGGGGTACACCCTGGACAGGTCGCAAGTACATCACATTATTTTGTTGTAAAATAGCTAAAATTGCTAGAATGTGCAGTAAAACAGCTGAAGTGTAGCTGAACATGCTGATATAAGCAAAAAGAAGTAAAAGGAGCACATTTGCTAAACTAAGCATAAAGCAAACGAGAGCCACCAAAATGAGAATTTGACTTAAAAAGGCTAACTTTAATTAATGGCAGCTGAACATTAGCTAAAACTGCAGCAAATAGCCGAAAGATAAAGCAACTGCAAGAAGCACCAATAGCTCAAATTAGCAGAAACAATCACAAAAGTAGAAAAAAGCAGAAAGAAGCAAAATTATATCTAAAATAGCAGAATAAAGCTGTAATTAGAAAAAAATCCTAAAATTAGTTCAGTTAATAATTAGCAAAGTCAAAAGAGCAGAAACAGAACAAAATGTGTAAGGTGCTACAGTATAAAGATTTT
>JBBPBX010092950.1:0-13638 GCA_038048925.1 Garcialebias charrua
TTTTCAGTGTGTCTGTTTTAAGGCTACAAACTAAGGAATGTATTATGGTGACATGTTTATAAAAAAAATAAAAAGCCAGCTTCCTTTTGACTTATTCAGTTGTTATTAAAATGGGTAAAGGTTTATATTTTTATGAAATATTATTTAAGCTGCAGATTGTGCCAAAATTAATGCTTTTATATTTTTGACTAGTTTTTATTTGTGTATTTTTATCCATCAACAATTAAGCATTCTATATTCTTTATTGCCTCCCTGGTAAGGTCTATTCAGGGGTTCTGGAGAGGAGGGTCCGTCGGATAGTCGAACCTCGGATTCAGGAGGAGCAGTGTGGTTTTCGTCCTGGTCGTGGAACACTGGACCAGCTCTACACCCTCAACAGGGTCCTGGAGGGTGCGTGGGAGTTTGCCCAACCAGTTTACATGTGCTTTGTGGACTTGGAAAAGGCATTCGACCGCGTCCCTCGGGGGGTTCTGTGGGGGGTACTCCGGGAGTATGGGGTACCAGGCCCTTTGATATGGGCTGTTAGGTCCCTGTACGACCGGTGTCAGAGCTTGGTCCGCATCGCTGGCAGTAAGTCGGGCTCGTTTCCGGTGAGAGTTGGACTCCGCCAAGGTTGCCCTTTGTCACCGATTCTGTTCATAACTTTTATGGACAGAATTTCTAGGCGCAGCCAAGGTGTTGAGAGGATCCGTTTTGGTGGCCTTAGAATCTCTTCTCTGTTTTTTGCAGATGATGTGGTCCTATTGGCTTCATCAGATCGTGATCTACAGCTTTCGCTGGAGCGGTTTGCAGCTGAATGTGATGCGGCCGGGATGAGGATCAGTTCCTCCAAATCCGAGGCCATGGTCTTGAGCCGGAAAAGGGTAGCATGCCTTCTCCAGGTCGGGGAGGAGGTCCTGCCCCAAGTGGAGGAGTTTAAGTATCTCGGGGTCTTGTTCACGAATGAGGGAAAACTGGAGCGTGAGATCGATAGGCGGATAGGTGCAGCGTCCGCAGTGAAGCGGGCGCTGTACCGGTCTGTCGTGGTGAAGAGAGAGCTGAGTCAAAAGGCAAAGCTCTCAATTTACCGATCGATCTACGTTCCCACCCTCATCTATGGTCATGAGCTTTGGGTTATGACCGAAAGAACGAGATCTCGGATACAAGCGGCTGAAATGAGTTTTCTCCGCAGGGTGTCTGGACTCTCCCTTATGGTGTAGTCACACCAAGCAGCGTTTCAGCCTCCAAAGCCTCCAGTTTACATGTAAAGTCAATGGTGGACGTGCTTCCAGGCACCTCCTGGCGTCTGGCATCAGGTCGCGTGCGTGTTGAGCGTGCTGGGAAGCGTTTTTCCGTGCACGTGAACCGGCTTCCGCCTCCAAACCGAGCATTCAACATGCTGAAGATTTCGCGGTTCAAACTTTCAAACGCCGCTCAACTCTACCTGATTGGTTGGTGTGTCAACCAATCAGGGACAGTCGGGGGGTGAAGAGAGGGGGCAGGGGGAGAGTCCCTATGTGACGCGGAAACGAGGGTGCGCGCGCACTATGTGACGTATTGTTTGTCGGAAAAAAAAAAGAAAAGACCCGCGAGGTCGTGGACTATGGAAGAGAAACTCATTGTAGCTGTGTGTTCGCGACAATTCCTTCACGACCAGTCAAGTCTGCTCGACAGAGACGGAAATAAACAGCTCCTCGCCTGGCGGAGTGAGCAGGACTCTGTGCGCAGGACTCTGTATACCGGTAAGCTCCTCCCACACACCCAGCAGCTTCTGGCGTTCAGGTTTGAACACGCTGCATTCACAAGTGCGTCCACTTGCGTGCGTGAGGAGCTTTTTGGAGGTTCAAAACGCTGCTTGGTGTGACTGTACCATTAGAGATAGGGTGAGAAGCTCAGTCATCCGGGAGGGACTCGGAGTAGAGCCGCTGCTTCTCCACATCGAGAGGAGCCAGTTGAGGTGGCTCGGGCATCTGGTTAGGATGCCTCCTGGACGCCTCCCTGGTGAGGTGTTCCGGGCATGTCCCACCGGGAGGAGACCCAGAGGAAGACCCAGGACACGCTGGAGGGACTATGTTTCTCGGCTGGCCTGGGAACGCCTTGGGATTCCCCCAGAGGAGCTGCTCCATGTGGCTGGGGAGAGGGAAGTCTGGGCCTCCCTACTTAGGCTGCTACCCCCGCGACCCGACCCCGGATAAGCGGAAGAAAATGGATGGATGGATGGATGGATATTCTTTATTTTAAATTTACATTTATTTACAACAAAAACAAGTTTAGATGCATCGTCATCCATCCGTTTGTTGTCATCCATCCTGTTTGGTCCAAAATATGCAGCTGAGACGTCTGGAATGGAGACTTGACGTGGGTGTGTCTGTGATGGACTGGAGATCTGTTGTCCAGGGTGTCTCTGTGATGGACTAGAGACCTGTTGTCCAAGGTGTCTCTGTGATGGACTGGAAATCTGTTGTCCGGGGTGTCTCTGATGGACTGGAGATCTGTCCGGGGGGGTCCCCTGCCTTCACCCAGAAAAACAGAAAAACGTGGCTTTGTTTTATATATACAGTATATACTGTATATAATACATTTACATAAATGTTAATATATGACTGCCTGATCACAAAACAAACACACACACACACCCTGATGATCAGCTATGACATCAATATATGTTATTTTGACAGTATTTGATATAAATTTATTTTTAAATGTAATGATTGACGTATAAACTACTGTTTTATATATATATATATATATATATATATATATATATATATATATATTATATATATATATATATATATATTTATATATAGTGAACATGTAAACATGCAAAGTACAACAGTGGAAATATGAATGGTGTTTTTCAGAACGTATGTTTGAATAAACTTCTAAAATAAAACAGATAATTTAAAAAGGACTCATGTTTTTAGACTATAATGATTATTAGATAAACTAATTAATGTATTACCGTTTCAATGCTCTGTAAAATAGTTATCCCGATCAGCCTCTAAAAGTTGCGGCTGAAAACCACACACCTGCTCACTTCCTGAACGTGACACCTCTCATGAAAACAACAGCAGCAGGAAGAAAATAAAACCCTGTTGTTTCTTGTTGATCACTCAAAATAACTTCTGCTTCACGAACTGAAGACAAATCGCTAAAATATCAACTTTTAAATTGCTAAATTTGTCTGATGCGGCTGCATTCTCCGCCATTGTTTTTCAATGCGCGTTCGAGCAGGAATCTGGACGTGACGTCACAGTCACGTGACCGGAAATATCCGGATTTACCGTGTAAAAAAAATGGCGCTAAGTTTAAACTATTTTAGAGAGGAATTCTCATTAATTTAACATTGTTTTAGCAAAAACAATCATAGTTCAATGTTAAAATATATATATATGTTGTGCCATTTTATGCAAAGTTCAAAGATGATGTCAGGGGAGCTTTAAGTTACCACACAGACAAGATCACAGCAGATCAAGGCCCAGACAAAAGGGACTTGACACATTTGAGGTGAAGCTCTTTATGGAGCAACTGACGAGCTGTAACACCAGACACCTGTGGCAGCCAGGTAGACAGCAAGGTAGACCTGAAACACAGGAAAGGATAAGAAAAGGTGTCTCATGAAGAGAGCTCCCCATACTGGAGGTCAGGGACCGTAACAACCGCTAGTTGGCAGTGTAGTGCAAATATTGCATAACTTGCTGGCTACCAATTGTTGAATTTAAATAGCGGTTTAGAATTAGCTTCCCCTAATTTTCACAAGACATTAGTGCTTTTGAAACAGCGGACCTAAATAAATTAATAAGTGCTTTTGAAATAGCGGAACTAATTTTTGGATTAGCGCTGCCCAGCATTGCACGTCACAGTGAGAATCCTAGACCAATAAGAAAATCAGGGTGCAATTCCTCTGTTCAACCCATAGGGTTACCGAAAACACATATTTAGACCAAATATTGCCGATTTAAACAAATACGCACAAATACATGAAAATTAACAAAGACATAGTGCTATAAACATTTTAAACACATTCTAGGGAGTTTATCAGCTAAAAAAAGTACATTTTGAGTTTAGTTCCTCTTTAAAAGAAACACTTACAGACTTGTGTGTTATGTTAAATAAAGTTGAAAATATGACTTCTTGGAGTAGGGTGACTAAAAGTGCTACATAAAAAAATATTGTTCTTTAGTAGGTGTTGTTCTGATAACCTGCAGAACATCAAACCACACATATCTCTCTCTCTCTCTCTCTCTCTCTCTCTCTCTCTCTCTCTTTCTCTCCCATGCAAACACACACTGTGGTTGTGTGTTTTTAAGCACTGGAGTCAGAGATATATTCAGAGATGTTTGAGGAAATGAGAGTTAAAGTTCATGAATAGATTAGAAAACTTAATACAAAAACCGAATGACAACAAATGAGCATTGTCTTATTTTTCAGTTGTTATTTAATGCATCTATCCTCCTCAGAATTGCTGACTTAACCTGGTGGAGGGGTGTGAGTACCACTTGTGACCCTTTGTAGGTAGTTGAGCCTTGGCTCATGGGGCTTTGCTGGGTCAAGCCTGAAAGAGAGACAGGATTCCACCTCCACATGGGCCCACCACCTGCATTGGAAGCCAGGGGGCAGGCGAGGGAGGGTCCCTGGTTGTGCAGTTTCCTGGCACATTAGCTTTAGGGACATGAAATGTGACCTCCCTGTAGATAAGGAGCTGCAGCTTGTGTGTGTGGTAGCGTGATATCAAGATACAGTTGGGCTCATCTCTATGCACAGCTGCAGGACTTACACAGCAACCGCCTCACTCGGAAAGCCCTCTGCATGGCAGGTGATCCCACACACCCACTACACAGCTGCTTCAGACTGCTGCCATCAGGGAGGAGACTGAGGAGTCTCCAGGCTCGAACCAGCAGACTGAGAGACAGCTCTGTTCATCAGGCAGTCAGGATGCTAAACACTCTGCCTGCTCTGCCTCCCCTCCCATTTGAACTGCCTTAACACAAAAAACTTTCTCACACATTACCACACAACACAAAGATTTTAACACTGGACTCTGTGTCATCAAACGGGTTATTCACTAAACTCTCGGTCATGTGCTCATTCAGTTTGCACTACTTCTCATATTTGCACTAATGTTTGTATTACATTACTGCCTATAGTCATACTACTGTTTACATTCACTGTTTACATTTATTAATACTGTTTACATTTATTACTACTCGGACTCAATGAGTCCGAGTGGGCCATGTTCCTCGCCTCTATTGTCGAGGCAGCTTATCAGAGTTGTGGCTGCAAGGTTGTTGGTGCCTGTCGTAGTGGCAACCCTCGAACCCGGTGGTGAACACCGGCGGTGAGGGATGCTGTCATGCTGAAGAAGGAGTCCTATTGGACCTTTTTGGCCTGTGGGACCCCGGAAGCAGCAGATAGGTACCGACAGTCCAAGCGGCATGCGGCTCGGGTGGTTGCTGAGGCAAAAACTCGGGCGTGGGAGGAGTTCGGAGAGGCCATGGAGAATGACTTCCGTACGGCTTCGAGGCGATTCTGGTCCACCATCCGGCGTCTCAGGGGGGGAAAGGGGGTGGGGGGATGGCGTGCTGTTGACCTCAACTCGGGATGTTGTGAGTCGGTGGGCGGAATACTTCGAAGACCTCCTCAATCCTACTGGCACGTCTTCCACTGAGGAAGCGGAGCCTGGGGACTTTGGGTCGGGCTCTCCAATCTCTGGTGCTGAGGTCACCGAGGTGGTTAAAAAGCTCCGCGGTGGCAGGGCTCCAGGGGTGGATGAGATTCGCCCTGAGTTCCTTAGGGCTCTGGATGTTGTGGGGTTGTGTTGGCTTACGCGACTCTGCAATATCGCGTGGACATCGGGGGCAGTTCCCTTGGATTGGCAGACTGGGGTGGTGGTTCCCCTATTCAAAAAGGGGGACCGTAGGGTGTGTTCCAACTATAGGGGGATCACACTCTTAAGCCTCCCTGGTAAGGTCTATTCAGGGGTTCTGGAGAGGAGGGTCCGTCGGATAGTCGAACCTCGGATTCAGGAGGAGCAGTGTGGTTTTCGTGCTGGTCGTGGAACACTGGACCAGCTCTACACCCTCAGCAGGGTCCTGGAGGGCGCGTGGGAGTTTGCCCAACCAGTTTACATGTGCTTTGTGGACTTGGAAAAGGCATTCGACCGCGTCCCTCGGGGGTTCTGTGGGGGGTACTCCGGGAGTATGGGGTACCAGGCCCATTGATATGGGCTGTTAGGTCCCTGTACGACCGGTGTCAGAGCTTGGTCCGCATTGCCGGCAGTAAGTCAGGCTCGTTTCCAGTGAGAGTTGGACTCCGCCAAGGTTGCCCTTTGTCACCGATTCTGTTCATAACTTTTATGGACAGAATTTCTAGGCGCAGCCAAGGTGTTGAGAGGATCCGTTTTGGTGGCCTTAGAATCGCTTCTCTGTTTTTTGCAGATGATGTGGTCCTATTGGCTTCATCAGATCGTGATCTACAGCTTTCGCTGGAGCGGTTTGCAGCCGAGTGTGATGCGGCCGGGATGAGGATCAGTTCCTCCAAATCCGAGGCCATGGTCTTGAGCCGGAAAAGGGTAGCATGCCCTCTCCGGGTCGGGGAGGAGGTCCTGCCCCAAGTGGAGGAGTTTAAGTATCTCGGGGTCTTGTTCACGAATGAGGGAAAACTGGAGCGTGAGATCGATAGGCGGATAGGTGCAGCGTCCGCAGTGAAGCGGGCGCTGTACCGGTCTGTCGTGGTGAAGAGAGAGCTGAGTCGAAAGGCAAAGCTCTCAATTTACCGATCGATCTACGTTCCCACCCTCATCTATGGTCATGAGCTTTGGGTTATGACCGAAAGAACGAGATCTCGGATACAAGCGGCTGAAATGAGTTTTCTCCGCAGGGTGTCTGGACTCTCCCTTATGCCTGTTACCCACTGCCCCCTTTGTCGAGCGGCCGAAGCGGCCGGTTTACATTCAAAGTCTATGGAGGAGACGCGTGGAGTGACGGCGAACAAGGAAGCGGCGCGATTCAAGTGATCGAAGCGGCGCGGGGGCAGCCTGCACACGCACGCGCGCGTCGGCGTCGAACTGCCAACGCCATAAAATTCGATCTCTGGCTTCTCGACGCGTCCAGCAAACAGTCGAGAGAGCCTCTGCTATCTGATTACACAACCACAACGGGACTTTTTTTTTACTTTTTAAACTTACCGGATCCAACCTCCAGGAACGTAACATTTTTACAGTTGCTGCTGACAGGCTGCTGTCCTCTCCAGTGTAGATCACCCCAAACATAAAAAAAAGTTTTAATCTCATCGAAGACCGTCGGAGGTGCAGTTTACAAAACATAAAAAAAAGTTTTAATCTCATCAAAGACCGTCGGAGGTGCAGTTTACACAACAACTGAACCCGGAAAACAAGCCAGAGACCCCTCCCTCTGCTACCCCCTAGTGTACGTCATCAGACGGTGTTCAGTGGTTCTGTGGGACCGTGACCAGCGGCCAAAAGGGGACGGCAGGCGCGTTTCGAGTTGTGCAGTGGGTAACCGGCATTAGAGATAGGGTGAGAAGCTCAGTCATCCGGGAGGGACTCGGAGTAGAGCCGCTGCTTCTCCACATCGAGAGGAGCCAGTTGAGGTGGCTCGGGCATCTGGTTAGGATGCCTCCTGGACGCCTCCCTGGTGAGGTGTTCCGGGCATGTCCCACCGGGAGGAGACCCAGAGGAAGACCCAGGACACGCTGGAGGGACTATGTTTCTCGGCTGGCCTGGGAACGCCTTGGGATTCCCCCAGAGGAGCTGCTCCAAGTGGCTGGGGAGAGGGAAGTCTGGGCCTCCCTACTTAGGCTGCTACCCCCGCGACCCGACCCCGGATAAGCGGAAGAAAATGGATGGATGGATGGATGGACATTTATTACTACTGTTTACATTTATTACTACTGTTTACATTTACACTACTTTTATATCTACACTACTGCTGATACATATACAGTATTCTCTGACTAGCCTTATTTAAGGATGCCCAATGTGCCTTATGTGCCTTACTGCATATGCCACTTTTCCTCTATACCAACATCAACCACCTCATACATATACTGTGTACATTAACTCATATGCTGCTTTGCCTCTCTTTGCAAATGTCAATGCTAGAACCTTCAGTTTATTTTATAGATATACTTTTTATGCTTTTTATACTACTATGCAAAAACTCAGGACAGTGTTACACTTTTACTATTTTATGCTTATGTTTATTAAATGTTTTAGTGTTTTAGTGTTTAAAGGTCCACTGACATGAATTTTTTTACTATTCATAAAATTGCTCAAAATATATATATTTTATCATTTAAATATGTTCGTTTTTGCAAACAAAATGATAAATCACTTTAATTTTGCTTTAAAAGTGATTTTGAACTTCAAGCCGTGTTTAATCATGGGAAATCCGATTACACGTGAACGCACCATCTGTGATGTCACACCGGGCAGAGCTCTGGGCTTGTCACAGTGCGCAGGTATGAGCATCTCGACATGAAGGAAGTCTGATACAGAATCAGACCTAAATTAGATCCTGTTGTTTCTTGTTCCATCACCCAAACTATTTTCTGCTTCCCAAAATGAAGACAAATAGCTCAAATCTTCACATAGATTGCTAAATTCGTCCAGTTTTAAATTGTCCGCTATTAAAGACACCAGAGCCCTCTGCCCAGTGTGACATCACATATGGTGCGTTCGAGTGTAATCGGATTTCCCATGATTAAACACGGCTTGAAGTTCAAAATCACTTTTAAAGCAAAATTAAAGTGATTTATCATTTTGTTTGCAAAAACAAACATATTTAAATGATAAAATATATATATTTTGAGCAATTTTATGAATAGTAAAAAATTCATGTCAGTGGACCTTTAAATGGTTACTGTTGCACAGAGGGACTGAGAGAAACGCAATTTCAATCCTGTGTATGTCCTGTACATATTGCAGTTCTGACAATAAAGTTGGCTTTGACTTTGACTTTGAATTAGGCTTTCGAACCCACCTCCTGGCATGAAGCTGGACTCTTTCCTGGTTGAGCGTTGCCCAAGGAAAGAAGCATTGTGTTGGTGTGGGGATACTTGTGTGTACATGTACATTGTGATGTACAACTAATAATTGCTTTAAAATAGTTTCATTTAAATGGGTCCAATGATTCATAATCAATACAAGCTGTACACGTTTCTCCAGAACAGCCTGAATAGGACTGCAGCTAGCACACTATCATGTCAGACAATCATTTTAATTATACGAATACATACCATGCTAATGCTATGAGTCAACAAAGGATTGTTTTGTTTCCTTTTTTCAACATGGAACACATTTGAGGCTGCCGAAATGCCAGATCTGGTCATTTTTGAAGTTTTGTTCTGCCTAATAGTTATCAATAGTTATATTGATGTACATCAGTCATAGAGCACAAAGTATGGAGAAAGAGATGAAAATATCCATCTAGGCCAAGGGTCTGCAACCTGCGGCTCTGGCACACACTCTTTGGTCCCTCTACAGCGGCTCTTTAAAGCCATGACCAAAACTAACATAAAACTGAATTTTTGTTGTACAAACAACAAAAAAATTCTAGTTTTAGCTGTTTTCCTGTAATTTATTTCGCAAATATTTTAACTTTTTGCTTTATTTCTATACTTAATTAAAATGACATAGATTTACATTGTTGTTGTTGTTGTTGTTGTTGTATTAAAAAAACTATTTTCCTCTCTTTACAAGAATCTGGTCTTTTCATTTGTCTTAAATTAAAAAATATATAAAATAAATGTTTTTTTTTTTTAATATATATATATATTTTTTTTTAGCTTTATACTGTCACCCTAGCCTGGCCCTCGCCTTCCTACGCAGCTCCGCTCAATTCTAGTTGCAAAGTGAAGGACAAGGGTATGGTTTTAACCAGGCTACTGTCACCCCTACGCCACAAAAGTCTCCTACAACAATCTAAAAAAGCTGGTCCTCTGGACATTCTGTCCAGAGGACCAGCTTTTTTAGATTTTTCTACCTGGATTATTGAGCATGCATTTGGGTCTCCTACAACAAATTTAAAGTGGTCCATGGGCCACCAGTTGATAATTACAATTGAATCAAGTGGTTGCGGCTCTGGACACGTTTAATTTAGTGAACGAAAGCGTAAAAATGGCTCTTTTGATCATAACGTTTGCAGACCCCTGATCTAGGCCAGTGTTTTTCAACCCTTTTTGAGCCAAGGCACAGTGTTTTCATTGAAAAAAATCCCGAGGCACACCACCAACCAAAATTGTAAACATAGATACACTGTATCCGCCTATATAGTCATTCTTATCAAAGTGTCTTGAATAGGAATGAAATAAACACAAAAATGTATTTTTATCATATTTTATATTTCTTATTTCAAATTGCACTTAACATGTCTTCAAAAATACACCCGAACAGTACCACAACAATGTGGTCTTAAATTTAAAGAGGTTGTAGAAGGGGGGTGGGGGGGCTTTTTTGATAATTTCCAAGGAACACCTGACGGTCACTCGCGGCACATTAGTGTGCCTAGGCACAGTGGTTGAAAAACACTGATCTAGGCAATTGGCTAGCTACCAGTAGTTACTGTATTTTTTTTTCTTTTATGCTTATTACACAGTTCTTTCTCAAAATCAACATAGGTGTGTAAAAGTACACTAAGTTAGTTAATATTAGATATGCACACTTAAACATAAGTCTGTTAGTGTAAGTTGTTGCTTTTGTTTTAGAGACTGCTGGTACAGACTAGCAGGGATAAATTACACACATCAAAACTATGCTACTCAAAACAAAGGTAACTGACAATTTTGGTGGCATGAGATTAGTTTAAAATTATCCATTATTTGACCTCAGACATGTTGATTGATTGCTTTGGGAGTGGAAGCGTGATGCCTAGAAGGTAAATATTTAGTATTATACATGGGACTGCTGTGCTTTTTACTGCATCGTCTCTCTGTTGCAGCTCTGCACTGGTCTTAACGGACATTTACAAGTGTATTACTTCTTGAGCCTATCTAATTCAAGATTGCCATAATAGCTAAATAATCTTAGGAAACACAAAATTGGCTAAAATTTTGTCAATTTCAAAGATAGCCTACTTGTAGCTGAGGGTCATTGACAAAACATATCCTAATTGCCACTCATTGAATAAGATCTTTCTCAAAATGTTTGCATTACCTATGAAGTCATGTCTGTTAGTCTGTTAGTAAAATATCTCATAAAGTACAGAACTGATTTTTATTACAAGTAAATATTAGAAAGTAATCACTGGATAATCATCCAAACAGAATAACTTTTCTAGTCAGTCCAACTAAAGATTACTTCTTTTGCTAATTGTGCTTCCAGACACAAGAAGCCAGCAGATACTAAAGTTTTTGTATTAGTATCTGAGCATCATTCTCAACAAATAGTTCAAGCACTAAAATATTTAGAAAGATCTCACAATGCTTCATGAGACTTATGTAATAACACAATGTACAAAGTTTTGACCAAATTTGCTAAAACAGTTTTGTCTCAAAAAGGACCACTTCTTTTTTAAATTTTATATACAGTATGTTATATACAAGGTACTAAAAGTCTAGTTACCCAGTAATCCAAAGGGTACTTAGAGGGTAAATAGGGTGCTTATTGTGTAATTTACAAGTTACCGTATTTTCCGATGTATAGGTGGCACCTTTTTATGGTTTTTTCAAGGCCTGCGACCTATATATGGCTTGTTATCACTTTCGTCGAAACAAACTTTTAAATCCAGCTAATTTCACAGTTACGTTCATTTATTAAGGAAAAGTTCAGCTCAGACACATATTTGCTATAATTTTTATCAAACAAATAATTGTTTTTAAGTGTTAATCTTCTTAAAAGCCTTGCTGTGCACTCCTGTGGCAGACATTTGCAGCAGAGCTAAACGTAGGTGCGACCTACACTGGTGCGACCTATCTAGGGATTTTTCCAGTCTATTGGTGATAATTGGACAATGCGACCTATACACCAGAAAATACGGTACTTCCAAAAAATGTATTTACAAGGTAGCAGGCAGGGTATACACAGAGTAATTACATGGTAAAATACAGGGAAGTTACAGAGAAATGACAGGTTACCTACAGGTTACCTACAGGATAGCATACATGATAACATACTAGGTATTTAATTGTATTTAGGAATAAAATACAGGATACTTATGGGGTAACATACAGTGTACTTACAGCATACAGGGCACTTATGAGGAACCTAAAGGGTAACAGGGTACATATGAGGTAAGGTACTGGGTACGTACAGGGTAACATACAGGTACTTGTTGGATAAAAATATCCTCCATTCATCTTACTTACTCAAAGAAGCCACATTCGAGGGCACGAAAAGATTTTTTTTGAACAGGTTCTACTTGCCTCCTCCCTGTGCTGCCACCTTTCCGTGGTGTTTTTTCCCCCCCTTGTCCTGTTCGGCATTGTGACACTCAGAATTACTGTCTGAGTGTCGAGGTGATACCCAACAGATTTACTTTCACAAGCGGAGCATTATGGCTGGCATTAATGCTTTATTTGATATATGAATAAAACTTTATTAGAATTTGCTTTGGGTTTGTTTAAGATGCAATGGACACGGGGATGAAAAGACAAAGAAGAAAACAAAGCTAGAAAAGTGAGAGAAGGGGTAAAAGAGAAAGAAGGCGATAGGAGTAGAGGAGAGAGAGAGAGGTATAAAGAGAATACAAATCAACATCATTGAAGTTTGCCTCTAGACCTGGGAACAAAAAAAAGACAAAACAGAGAAACCCCAACTACAAAACAACATATACTGTACAGTATAATCAATCAATCAATCAATCAATCAATCAATCAATCAATCAATCAATCAATCAAACAAACTTTATTTATAGAGCCCTTTTCAGTAGCCAGAAGGTGCACAAAGTGCTGAACAATACAGAAATAAAAAACAAACAATTAAAATGTACAAAACCAGCCAGTTAAAAATTAAAAACAATTAAGACATAACAAGAATGACAAAGACATATCTATCTATTAAAAGCCTACCTGAATAAAAAGGTTTTAAGATTAGATTTTAAAAACTCCATATCAGTGATGGAGCGCAAGTCCTGAGGTAGCTGGTTCCAGAGTCTGGGTGCAACAACAGAAAAGGCCCATCGTCACCCCATCGTTTGTAGTTGGACTTTGGGATGGACAGGAGAAATGTATGATCTATAGGGAATTGCAGTAGTCGAGCCTTGAGGTGATAAAAGCATGAATGGCCTTTTCCAAATCAAAACAATTTAAAAAAGGCTTAACTTTGTGTAAAAGACGTACTTGATAAAAACAGACCTTGACTGCAGACGCTATTTGTTTATCAAGTTTTAAGTCCTTGTCAAATGTCACCCCCAAGTTTTTAACTGTTGGTCTGAGCTTGGAAGTCAGAGCACCAAAGTTACAGGGAGCATCATCACCGAAGAAGATGCATTCTGCCTTTCCTTCGTTTAAAAACAAAAAATTACGGTGAAGCCACTGTTTAATGTCAGCAATACAATCAGTGTACAATGACTGTTTTTGGGTTTCATTGGTAAATAAATGTGTACATTATCAGCATAGCAGTGAAAAGAAAAGTTAAGTCTGGCTATTACTGATCCAAGAGGCAGCATATACAGTGAGAAGAGGAGAGGACCAAGAATA
>JBBPBX010092953.1:0-13638 GCA_038048925.1 Garcialebias charrua
CGCAGCTCAAGCCGTCCCCTAAACTGCTTAACAGACACGACAGGGCATAAATTGCTGATAAGGAATCACGCCTCTTATCAGCTCTCAACACGGGAATACCACCCGCTTCCAAAACACGGGAATCCCACCCGTTTCCAAAACACGAGAATCCCACCCGCCAAAGGTGGGCGCCAGACCGCTAGGGAGCGTTAAAGCGCTAATCCGCTTATAGAGGACCTAAACAATTTGTCAGCGTTACAGCGGATTGACTAACCTTTATAATTCATAAGCGGATTTGCGCTATTTATATTTAAAATGCAGTACAGCTAATAACTTATTATCTATCAGTAAAAACCAAAAAACTTATTTACGAGCTCTTAAATCCATTGGACGACTGCTAACAGACCATATCTTGTCAGCGCCAGATGTGGTCCGTGACAAAAAAGCATCCCCCTCAGTCTCTTGGCTAGAGAGAGCACAGTTAGCAGCCAGTGTGTTACTCTGCAGCCTTATTGCTTGTTTTCGAAGAGTCAGACAAGTAGTTTTTAACATGGAGGGTGAACTTATGCATGTTTCTCAGCGGCCTACGCGACGCGTCAGCGCCTCATTTGCCCTCTTCAAAATGGCGGCGCCCACAGAAGCAAAGGACTTTCCAAGAAAACAGTAAAAACAATTATTTCTTTGCTGAGAAAAAATATATTTCATAGCTGACGTTATAGCACAAGTTTTTCTGAGCTTGAGAGTTTCACGAAATGGTCAAATCTGCTGGATTTAAAAAAGTAGTTCGCCATTAGCACTGTTCAAAATGGCGTCCGCGACAGCCACAGAAGCTAAGGACTTTCCAAGAAAACACGGTAAAAACAATTATTTCTTTGCTGAGAAAAAATATATTTCATAGCTGACGTTATAGCACAAGTTTTTCTGAGCTTGAGAGTTTCACGAAATGGTCAAATCTGCTGGATTTAAAAAAGTAGTTCGCCATTAGCACTGTTCAAAATGGCGTCCGCGACAGCCACAGAAGCTAAGGACTTTCCAAGAAAACACGGTAAAAACAATTATTTCTTTGCTGAGAAAAAATATATTTCATAGCTGACGTTATAGCACAAGTTTTTCTGAGCTTGAGAGTTTCACGAAATGGTCAAATCTGCTGGATTTAAAAAAGTAGTTCGCCATTAGCACGTTAGCTTATTAGCATTAGCGTCCGCTAGCGTTGCTAATACATAAGCGCTTTTGAAATTGCGGACCTAAATAAATTAATAAGTGCTTTAGAAATAGCGGGACTAATTTTTAGATTAACGCTACCCAGCACGGCCACCCGCTTACAAGAACACAGTTTTGCTGAAAAAAGGAATCTCACCTACTTCCAGGTCCACAGTTTAAAACACACTTTTTCCTTTATTTTTCCCAAACAGCGTGCAGTCCTTCATCTTAATCCTGCGAGTGAAATCAAAAATGTTTTATGATATTTCAAATCAACCCAAATGTTTATTTTAAATCATTTGTCAGGCTCGTGAAGGATAGGTACACAATTGTTAAGAAAAAAAACACAATCACAGACTACTTTAAAATAATGATGTCATTTATTAAAGAAAACTGTGACAAATAAAAGAAAAAGTGAAAACACCAGTGGTGGGCAAATGAACGCTAAAGAGCGCTAAAGCGCTAATCCACTTACAATGGATCTAAACTTTTTGTCAGCGTTTTTGTGGTTTGACTAACTTTTATAATTCATAAGCGGATTTGTGCTATTTTTATTTAAAATGCAGTACCGCTAATAACTAATTATCTATCAGTAAAAACCAATAAACTTATTTACAAGCTCTTATGCTGGCTCCGTAGATGCTTGTTTTACCTTTTTCCCCACCGTAAAGAGCAGAGAGGAGGGAGGGTTGGAGGGAGAGGAGCAGAGCGGAGAACAGACTCGGATCTACCATGTAGGTAAATGATGCCGTTGCCTAGGGATCCCAATCAGCATGGGGCCCCGGCCCCGCCGCGCCCCGGCCAGTCACCTACATCCCTAACATTGATCCTGCTTGTTAATGTACATTTAACATAAAAATAATTATAGTTACGATAAAAACGATCATTAAATACGCAAAAAAAAACGGTCGATTTCTTTATCCCCCTACTAAAAATGGACTATTCCATCTTGACATCTTCCGGGTCAGAGGTGAACTCAGGGGCTAATTCTGTGGCTAGCTGTTTGTGCTGGGTACTTGGATAAATCCGCAGAGAACCCCGCTGTTTCAAGCCAAATTAACGCGGCCGGAGGATTTTATTGTGTGTTTTGTGTCGACCATTCGACGGTGAGTCGTTAGTTTTATGTATTTGGGTTACTTTTATGTATAAATGCGGTGGCGACACACCCGTGTATTTGAGATTTAAAAGTGGTTTTAGGGATTAAAAGATCATTCTATTTTTTGTTAATTTCGTGGCCGAATAGAATATATGTACGTAAAGTATTAAATAAATCCTTTGATTTTTGTAATTTCATCCTTTTAGGATCATTTTTGTTACTTTTCAGTTGGCAGTGTAGTGCAAATATTGCATAACGCTGCCGGCTACCAATTGTCGAATATAAATAGCGGATTAGATTAGCTTCCCCTAATTTTCATAAGACATTTGTGCTTTTGAAATTGTGGACCTAAAAAAATTAATAAGCGTTTTAGAAATTGTGGAACTAATTTTNAAAGTATTAAATAAATCCTTTGATTTTTGTAATTTCATCCTTTTAGGATCATTTTTGTTACTTTTCAGTTGGCAGTGTAGTGCAAATATTGCATAACGCTGCCGGCTACCAATTGTCGAATATAAATAGCGGATTAGATTAGCTTCCCCTAATTTTCATAAGACATTTGTGCTTTTGAAATTGTGGACTTAAAAAAATTAATAAGCGTTTTAGAAATTGTGGAACTAATTTTTGGATTAGCGCTGTCCAGCACTGGAAAACACATACAAGTCGCACACACAAACTGCTTTTCTGCTAGAAATAATGGCCCTCATTCACGAAAATGTTCGTATTTTTATCCTAAATTTCTCCTACTTTTGTTCGTACGAAGCGTTCGTACGAACATGCCACGTCAGATAAGTCTTCTATCCTCAAGAAAAGTGTGTAAATGGCTGCGTAAATTTAATGAATCCCACCTGTTCTATCAACCTGCGCGTGCTCGCGGAGAGGTCATTTACATAATTCCCACCCCTCAAAACACCATATAAGGCCACGTTTCCTGCCTTCTGACAGCAGGAAGTGTCCATTCATTCAAACTCAAGAAGTAAAAGGAGGAACTTCACGCGTTCGGAGATCTGCTCTCAGTCGCGCTGTGGCTACCCCCCCCCCCCGCAAGTGTCGGATGTGTTTTTGAACAGAAGCATTTTAAAATGTCTCGAAACTACAGTTAACTTCATATTAATATTGTAGTGCATATGTTTTGTCTCCCGTGGGTCGTACAGTATCAGAAATCAAGAATAAATGGTTTGATCTGAAAATGGCTTCAAACAAACGTCTCGCCGCAGCACGGACAGGAGGTGGTCAAGGAATAGTCTGAGATGGATGGACAATAAATGCCACGCTGCAAGACGCGTGCCAACATGTTTTGCAGCACAAATGAGTCATGCGCGCTCCTCATCGCGCAACCACATTCTGCAGGTTATATTTCGAATCAGATATAATAATCTATTGCTCCGATGGTGTTTGGCACAAGATCAGTCTTAATTCGTACTTGTTCTGCGGCGGTGTATGGGGATTTTATGTACCTGGGTGTTAATATGAGGAGCGGCTTTGATGACCAAGGGGAGCGCACGACTCACTGAAGCCTGCGCGACACACCAGACAAATTAAACTTAAAATTATAATTCTAATTCAAACAGAATAACCTATTGTCAAGAATAATTATGGTGCGTGATTTTTTTAAACCCAAAATATTTTCTAAATAACGAAATATGAAGTTATTAGTGAAGGAAATCCATCTGGATAACAGCGGACCGACTGCTCGTAAATTTACGACAGGTCCGGACCACTCGTAAATTTTGTTCGTATCTGAAAAAAATCCTAGGATACGAAAACATTGTTGAATGCCACAAATTATCCTAAATCGCTCGTACGCACAGTTTAAGAACAAATCTGTGCGTACGAACGGTTCGTGAATGAGGGCCATTGTGTCATTTAAATCCACCACAGTATAACAGCACACACAAACTCAAGGCATTGACGTTTAAAATCTCACCATGTGACACGAGTTGGGAAGTCACTTCAACTTAGATGAGAATCACATCAACGCAACCGGAGATCTTGATCCGAGACTCCACGGCAGACCTCGAAGACTCTAAGTGTGCGTGTTCATTTTATACCTTGTGGGGTGTGTGTGCATGTGTGTGTGTATGTGTCAGTGCAAGTACTATGACTTCACCTCATCTTAGGCTTTAAGTGCGAGGCAGTGCTTTGCACGGGTGAGGGATACCATTTCTTATTTGACTCATCTCTTACCAAGAAGGCCACAAGGTCATGTGAAGAAAACGAGCTTAATTTTTCTCACATAACTCTGTGCCTGATAAAACCTAATTGCGAAATAGTTTCTAGGTTAGCTTGACACTAAACTAAAATGTTTATTACATGTGTTGCAGAAACCATTAAAAATTGATAAACATTTAGTCAGAAAAGCATTAATACCAAACTCTTAATTCAGGTGCAGTTCTGGTCCTGATGTTGGCTTAAATCAGTGATGGAGATGCAGGACAGGGCTCATCAGGTCTTGTCTGTTGAAAGAGACACACACATGAGGATCTTCAGATTAAGCTGATTCAAAAACTACAATATAAAAATAACTTAAACACAGACAAAAACATGTGGTCCTTACTTTTATGCAAATGATGTGGCAGAAAGAAGATGGAGCTTGTCAGATCAGGTCAAGTGTAGTGCAGATGTTTGATAGAGTCTGATGGAGATGTAGGACAGGGGTGAGGACAGCATAGCAGGTCTTGTCTGTTGAAAGAGACACATACATGAGGATCTCTAGATTAAGCTGATTCAACAACTGCAATAAAAAGATGAGTTAAACACAGACAAAAACATGTAATCCTTACTTTTAGTGATGGATGAAGATGTAAGATGGACATGAAGGAGGGGCCATTCTGTGATGCTTTGGAGGCTGTGGACATGACAACAGACAGTGGATGAATAGATGCAGCTATAACATAAAACAAAAAATAAAAGGAAAAACATAACATGTCATTACCTGGATGAGGATGCTGTGCAGGTTAGTGGGGAGGTGGGCAGGTCAGTGAGGGGAGTAGGAGGTCATAGGCTGAGAAGGAGGGGTTGATGCTGAGGCTGGCTGTTGCTGAGGCTGGTTGAGTGGAGAGGAGGAGGAGGCTGTGGACATACGCAGAGAAAGGTGGATGAATACAGTAGATGTAGCTATAACATAAAACAAAACAGAAAAGCAAAAATAAAAACAACATTTCATTACCTTTGGGGAGGGTGCAAGGAGAAGGAGGCATGACTACTGTGGAGAGGGTGTTGTTTCCATGGACTCCTGGCTTGTTGCAGCAGAAGTAGATGGCATTTCTTCTGCAGATCCTGGAAACGTTGCTGGGACCTTCTTCACAAACTGGAGCATGCTGCTCTGCACTGCCTCACGCTTTTTGTCCTCTAGGATCTGCTGGTAACAAGCTAGGGCGTCCATGACAGCTCTTGAAACCTTGGCGTACCTCTCTACGTCTGTGTCCTGAGCCTCAAATAAGGTCACGGTGCCCTGCAGGCTCCTGAACGCCTTAGCCAAGTCCTGCCTTGCGAACTGCTTGGCCGGAGGGCTTGGCGTCCCTTGCTGTTCCTCCTCCTCCACCACAATGTGTCTCTCCAGCTCCATCAGATCTTCAGGAGACAATTCGTCTCCTTCTTCTACCAGCAACTCGTTGACATCCTCCTCCTCAATCTCCAGTGTGAAAAATTACTCGTGTCATGGCAAGGGATTAAACACACTCTGGAGCAGGCAACACCGGAAGAGAAGGGTAAAACATCCACATAGCAAGTGAAGTCGTCTCTGCCCCCATATCCGGGGCTGTAACAGACCGTAATGTGGAAGGAGTCCTCCCCTAGAGGGCTGTACTTATCAATTGAATTAACACAAGGGACATTGGTCTTAGAAAATACCAGTACCAAACATTTTAGCCAAGTAGCAGCAACATCTGGTTGACTGTTTGAGGAACAACCTGAGCAGCCCGACTTGTTTAGCACTTCTATTACTCAAAGTAGAGCTTTCTGCACTTCTACCACACATAAATAGAAAAAGGTGGCAATGGGGGGGGGGGGGGTGTTAGTAAAATAAGCCCCATTTACAGTACGGGTCTGGGAACAGACAAAGATGCAAATAAAATAGAATACAAAAAAGAAACTTTAGAAAGAACAGGTGCTCACAGTAAAGAAATTATTGAACAACATGAGCAATGAATGGAAAAACTAGAGCATGAACTACAGGACACACAAGGGAGACAAACTGTCAGGGTGTCAATGACTGCTAGAGGACACTTGATACCTGAACGAGACAAGCAAGAAAATTTCCAAATAATGACAGAAGAGGTAATAGATCATGAAATTGACAAAATGAGAAACATGTTAGGTCACCCGCGAGGGGAGGAGCCCTTACAACCAGCTCACTCCTCCGGAAGAACCACACAATGGTGACCTGGGGGCAAGGGAAAAAACTGGAAGATACTGAGTATGTTTTCCCCTTGCTACAATCCTCAGGGGGTCACCAGAAATATGTACCCTTCGCAGTGGGAGATAGGGATGCTCTGGTGGATAAACTCCCAAGCATCTCTGCTGGGGGCAGACTATGGTTACCTGAACTAAGTGGCCTCACTAGTGGGATGTCACTAGCCCTGGGGGACTTTAGAACAATTCTGGGACGATGTGTGACGCCCCTGGTGGCCAGAGAATTAGAAGCAACATCACACACTAGTAAACAGGGTAATGAGGTTCCACTAAATCAAGTAATAACTGAACTAGGACGTGCAATCAGGGAACAATTTCCACTATCCACCCTTGTAGCAGTTCCTAAGTTTCAGTAGGAACCTCAACTGCACCCTAAAGATTTTATTACTTTAGCAGCCAAAAAATGGATGAGACACACAACAGTAAACCTGAAGGGAGCACCCTCAAACTTAACTGAACTATTCAGAGAGGCAGTTCTAAAAGGAGTACCCACACCTGTGGCAGAACTAATGAGACAGAATCCAGATCTCCCTGGGTGTCACTACGCTAAGTGGGAAAGACACCTGATCCATCACCTGAGTCAGAGTCAGAGAGAGTCAGAGAGAATTTATTGTCATTTGCACCGCATGTAGTACATGTGTTGAAAACGAGATTATGTACACAGGGTCCCAGTTACATCCAACAACAAATGCAAGAGAAAAACAATAATAACATCTAGGATTAACTAAGAGAGACATCAGCTAGTAATACACTAAGCCCTAATGTAGTAGAAAAACATCATTATAAACAGCAGCACGAACATGAGTCATTATGAGCAGATGGTCACAGATGAACGCAGCAACAAGAAACAGATCAGTATCAACATGATGTGACATTTTGCAGTGTTTATTCTTATTATTTATTTATTCATGAGTCTGACAGCCTCAGGGTAGAAGCTGTTCCTCAGTCTAGTGGTTCTACATTTGATGCTCCTCAACCTCCGTCCCGAGGGGAGTGGTGCAAAGAGTGAGTGTGCTGGGTGAGTGAGGTCTTTCATGATGCAGGTGGCTCTTTTTCTGCATCTGGAGGTGTAAATGTCTGTGATGGTGGGGAGACTGACTCCCACAGACTTCTGTGCAGCCTTCACCACTCTCTGTAGAGCTTTCCTCTCTGCAACTGTGCAGCCTCCATGCCACACGTTGATGCTGGAGCACAGGACGCTCTCCACTGCACACCTGTAGAACGAGGTGAGGACTGAGCTTCTCAGACCAGCTCGTCTCAGCCGTCTGAGGAAGTAGAGTCTTTGATGTCCTTTCTTGATCAGGCTGGTGGTGTTATTGCTCCAGCTGAGGTTATCATTCAAGTGTACACCCAGGTACTTGTAGCTGGAGACCACCTCCACCGCAGATCCACCTATATACAGTGGGGTGTGGGTGTGTTTGTTCCTTCTGAAGTCCACAATCATCTCCTTCGTCTTCTTCACATTCATGTGAAGGTTGTTCTCTTTGCACCAGCTCTCCAGATGTTCCACCTCCTGTCTGTAGCTGGATTCATCATTATCTGTGATGCATCCCACCACAGCTGTATCATCTGCAAACTTAACAATATGACAGCCTGGATGTGTGGCTGTACAATCATATGTGAGCAGAGTGAACAGAAGAGGGCTCAGCACACATCCTTGAGGAGAGCCAGTGCTGAGGGTGATGGTGGAGGAGGAGAAGTTGTGGATCTTCACGGACTGTGGTCTGTTTGTTAAGAAGTCTAGTACCCAGTTACAGATGGAGGGGCTTAGTCCAAGTGTGGATAGTTTGTCTATCAGAGTTTGGGGGATCATGGTGTTGAAAGCAGATGTGAAGTCCACAAAGAGCAGACGCACGTATGAGTCCTTCTGATCCAGGTGGGTGAGAGCAGTGTGGACCACAGAGGAGATGGCGTCCTCTGTTGATCGGTTCTCGCGGTATGCATATTGATGAGGGTCCTCGCTGATGTTGACGGTTGTCTTGATGTGGGACATGACCAGTTTCTCAAAACATTTAGCGACTATCGGGGTGAGAGCCACCGGTCTATAGTCATTCAGACCAGTCACTGTGGAGCTTTTTGGGACTGGGATGATGGTGGCAGTCTTCAGGCAGGTGGGAACTGACTCCAGTGAAAGTGAGGTGGTGAAGACGTCAGCCAGCACCTCACAGAGCTGGTCCGCACATTCCTTCAGAACTTTCCCTGGGATGTTGTCTGGACCCGTAGCTTTATGAGGGTTGATCCTTCTGAGACTACCTCTCACTTCTGCTGCGGTCACTTTGAGGTGCTCCTCCTCTGGTGATGAGGTGAGTCTGGTGCTAGCTGGTCTGTTTGGATCTTCAAAACGTGCATAAAACTTATTGTTTTACCTGCAAACAATACAAGAAGAACAAAATTAATAGATAAGAAAAACAATGAAAAGGCTGAATTAGAAAACCAACTGCTTAAATTACAGCTACAGAAAGCTAGACAAAAAGCAACAAAAAAGAAGGAGAAGACAGAGAATGGGATGGTTGCAATGGCTCCACAGCCAACGCCTCCTCCTGCTGGAGCACAATATACTAATCAATATCCTGGAGGAGTAGTCCCTCCTCCTTCTCCTTTTTCCTATCCTGCAATTCCCCTCTCTTCTCTTCCTCCTCTCTATCAAAATCCATACAGGTCTGCTGGCTTCGGTCACAGCGGAGGCTGGCATGCTGGTGGTGGATGTGGAGGGAGAGGCATGGTCCAGGGACAAAGGCGAAGAGGTGGATATGGAGAAGCCGCTCCTGACGTCTGTTACAACTATGGAAGGCCAGGCCATTGGGCCAGAGATTGCAGAGCTCCAGCACAAGGACGAGTGCCACCCAGTGGACAACCAGGTATGCTGTCACACAACCCAGCAGCAATACCCACTCTGAACACAGGAAGGTATTATCTGCAGTGGGAAGACTTTCCTACTCCTAGTACTTACTGACACATCCCTGAGAACCAACAGGGTAGCATGGACACAGCAGACCTTACGTTACCGGCAAAAGTGGGAGGACAAGAAATGAACTTCTTGGTGGACACAGGAGCCACTACAATCACCATAGCTCCTGTCAACTATCTATCCATAAAAACTGTGTCATTGATGGGGTTCTCAGGGACAGAGCAATGTCTGCCCTTGACTGTACCACTACCATTTCAGATAGGAACACAAAAATTGCAACATCCATTTGTCTGTTTACCTGCAACACCAGTCAACCTGATGGGAAGAGACTTACTGATAAAGTTGGGAGCAACTGTTCTCTGCAGGGCATAAAGGGTGAGAGTTCAATTCCCAGATGGCTCCTATTTGCGATGTGGTGAACTGTGCATAGATGGACAGTACTTGATGCAACCAGTGGCTCCTGAACATGCTGATATCTACTGAGGCCGCATGACTGCTGAAGGCTCTAGTTCACTTCTGAAGCTGTTCCAACAATGGAAGCCTTAGATCCTGAGTCTACGCGCCTGTGTCTCTCCTCCTGATCCGCCTCATGTCACGTTCTTCTATGACAGGAGCCACATAGACTGGTATCAAGAGGAGTTTACAGCTCAAATGGAGGGTAAGATTTGGACAATTCACACACAAAACATTTATGTTGCCCCAACTGGGGTGTCAGCGGCGGTGGAGTTAACTCAGGAACAATTACTGTGGTATCAAATGAGTGATGAAGCTGTGCTTCACATATCTCTTTCGCTCCATGCCAAGCACAAAGCAAATGAGCTTGGAGAAATGGTTATACGTTCCCTGGCAGCTACGGACTGGGTTTCCACCTCAATACTAGGTCTTTGCTTTTCAAATTCTTGTAACACATACAGAATCTCCTCTCACACAGAAGAACAGGTGATGTTGGAACACGAGTTGTTGGCTCGTGACCACGGGAGAGAGAAGACTGATCATCATTCTACCGCAGCAATGCTGGCCTCCCTACCTGAAGGCTTATGGGCCACCTCCCCCATGGACATGGGGAAGACATAGTGTAACCTAGTCACCTTTCAGGTAAACACAGATACACCCATTTGGGTCCCACAATACTTACATAAACAACAAGCAGAAGAAGGAATTGCAGACACAATTCAGGGATTGATTGCTGCAGGAGTTTTAGAACCCTCACAGCCTGAGTGGAACATACCCATCTTGCCTGTAGAGAAGAAAGGAATACAGTAGGTTAATATCGAATGGCACACAATCTATGAGCCATCAATGCAATATTAAAAACACCCACAGTACTTACGTTTCTATCTCATCTCTGGACCCTATACACCACTGGTATACATGTATTGACCTGGCCAATGCGTTCTTTTAATTACCACTTGCAGAAAACTGCAGCGATTTGTTCTCATTTACATATAAAGGACAGCAGTGGCGCTACACTCGACTCCCACAAGCGTTTGCTATGTCTCCAGGTATCTTTAACCAGGTGTTAAAAGATGTACTGCAGTCTTGCCCTCTCTCCAGAGACACCAGACTTATCCAATATGTGGACAACCTGTTGTTGGCAGCATCCACACCAAAACATTCATAGAAGCCACCAGATTGGTGCAGAACCATCTACAGATTAATGGATATAAGGTTAGTAAAAACAAGCCAAGGACATGCCTTACAGGTACTGACCACACACAATGTAGTGGCATATGTAAATTCTTAATGCTTTACTATGACCGCTTTAAGACAACACAGGTTATCTAACGTACTAGAAGCCCCAAACATCATCTTCGCACATGAAGGAATAAACATGGCGGACAGAATGTATCTCAGGAAGAGAACCACACCAGTGTAAAGAGCTTGTGATCACACTAGAAAAAGTAAGACCGGACCTGCAAACCACCTTCCTCGAGGGAGAGCAGGTAAGACAAATCTTTACGAACGGCTGTTGTTACAAGATGAGACGGAAGGTTTGAGAGCAGGATATGCAGTAGTAGAGAAAACAGACACAGGATGCTTAAAGCAGAAAATTTAAATCAAGCACCATCTGCACAAAGAGCAAAAGAACGAGCAGTGATAGAAGCACTGAAAATGATGGAAGGACAGGAAGTTAACATCTACACAGACTCTGCATACACTGTAGGAGCAATACATGTAGAACTATGTCAGAGGCTACGGGCAGGATTTTTGACCGCAGGAGTAAAAAACATAAAATATGAGGTAGACATAAAGAGCTGGCGGAAGCCCTCTGCTTCCGTCGGTTAAGGTACCAGTCATAAAGTGTAAAGGGCATGACAACAGTAACATAGAAATAGCACTAGGGAACCAAGCCACAGATCAAGCAGCAAAAACAGCAGCAGGATATTCTCCTTTAATGATGACAGTCACAGCCGAGGAAGAACTGAAAGACAAATTAAACCTGAAACAGATTATTGAATTCCAAAAGGGGGTGGCCCCTGAGGAGAAGAACATGTGGAAACTCAGGGGAGCCACAGAGAAAGATGGATGCTGGAAAGGACCCGACAGTCGACTGGGTTTCCCTCCAGGACGAACGCAGGAACTGTTCCAAGAAGCCAATAGTCCAGGACACGTGGGTATCAGACAGATGACAGATAATCTAAAGGAGTGGTGGCACCTATTCATGACTGACATGGTGTTCAGTGAATTCCAACACAGGGTACATTCCGTACGAACTGACCACTGGACAGTGCTTCCCTGGACCCAGTGGTGTAGTCTACATTTTTGTAGTGGGTATACTGTGCTTAGAGACAAAAACCTGTCCGGAGGACCTACCGGTACTTAGTTTTTCCTTTTTCTACCTAGATTACTGAGATGAATCAGGACATTTAGAGACAAAAATGCAATGTAGTGCAATGTAATTGACAATTTATTTTGAATTTTAAGCATATTTAACATTGCAAAATGTCTGTGATGCTTACATTTTAATAAATGCACAACAAACCTGAGCCTGATGACTGGATCTTGAAGGAGGCCCACTCCTCCGATATGGAGACCCTCTTTTCAGTCAGGACACCAGTTGACGTTATGGTACTGCAAACAGCACATCCTGCAGGAAGTAAATAAAAATTGTCATAATTGTATATTTTTTAATATTTCCTGATACCAGTAATAATACTAGAATCTACTGATTCACTAGACTGTAAGCATGTGTCGACAATTACATTCATTATTACCTTTCATTATTACTTGCATACACTTTTGCATTATGACCAACTAAAACGTGAAAATGAAATGATCACACACACACACACACACACACACACACACACACACACATATATATAATTTCTCATGTAATATACTGTACTAAACTTTTGAAAGATATGATTATCAGACTATTTTAAAATTATCAAGTCATAATATGTTAATGTTGGAAATATATCAATTAAACCTTATATACAAATTGGTTCCCATATTTTTTTATATTTACCTAATTTTTTGTTCCTCCATTCCAACCAGGGATGTCTGTTTTTAAATTCCCGAGCCTGACTTTCACTCCACAAGGCTGGCCAATTTGGATCTAAAAATGAAACAAGGAGTTTTAAAACAGAGTAAAAAGCATAGCATTTTGTTGATTATTGGAGTGACAGACTTTGTCACAAACAAATCATTTTTATATTCACATATTTATTTATATGAAATGTTACTGTAAAATTCTGGACAGTAACCGTGTTTCCATCAAGGTTTCTTGATGCGCATTTTGGAGTTTGGCATCAGAAAAGGTCGATAAAAACATGCATTTACTTGCTGCTTGAGCTAGCTTCAGCTAACTTGTACTAGCCAACACTTACCTGGGGAAATGCAGATATCAACCTCATTATGGCTGGTTTCGGCCGTCGAACTGGTAGGTTCTTCTAATGTTGTCTCTGTAGCTTCGGGTTCAGCTGGTTTATAAAAACATTCAAAAAGTGTAGCTTGTTTCCTTTTCATTTTGAGTCTGTCGTCGTTAGCGAAAATGCTCTACCTACACCGTCTGTCCCGTTTTATTGAACTTGTGCCC